>CM035407.1:116867793-116980293 GCA_020310875.1 Ceratopteris richardii | reverse complement strand
ATTCGTTCAGGCTTTGACAATTCATCAAATAAATATTATCTTTTCAATGGTAAATAAAATGGGCCAGTGAATTAGAGTGATGCCATGCTTCTTGTGGGATTGCAGGATGATGTCAACCGTTTGCTCTCATCAAGGAGGGCTTTGAAATTGAGGGGTAGGGCCATTCATTTTTCGCATGAAGTAGCTTGTACTCAGGATGCAGAGAACCTTTCGCAACCTCAGCTTAATAAGCATGTGATGAAACGAGGGCTGAATAGAAGGTTTTCACAGAGGAAGCGAACCAGAACTTCTACATCTGGCTGTGTTGCAGTACCAAATGATCATGGACAAGCGGGACTAATTGTAACAAGAAGTGGAAAAGCTTATAGTCATAGAAAGGAGCATGCAGAGGTGCAGCCTTCTGACCTTGCCTATACCAGAAGCCAAGCTGCTGCCAGTTCATGTATTCACGAAAGCATAGATGCTTTACAAGGAACAAAGAGAAAGAGAGCTGAGAAACATCAGCGGGGAATCTCCAGATCCAAGAAGATCAGGAGGACATAACATGGGTGTGAAATGTTACAGGTAAAATTGCTTGGGCATGAGTGAGCCAAGATTTACATAGATGAGACCTACATGAAGGGTTTGAACAATTCACTGAGACATCATGGCAATATGGTAGTGTTCTGCACTGAGAGAAGCTGATCCATGTCTTCTAGGATACTGGTGAGTGTCAATTGTCATACTCTAATCCTCTTTCGTACCAGCTCTCATGGATTCTTTAGGTGTATCTTGTAGATGCATGTGGCATAGTGGACGTGTGGATTTCAGTTTGGCAAGTTGTGTAAGATGCAGCTTTATGCTGTCAAATTTCAACTGAGAAAGGGCCAACACTATTGGTGCTTCTATTGATCGTTGTCTATGTTCTTTTCGACCACCTTTTAATGTTTCGATTTATTATTTGTGCTTCTCTATGCATTTACTAGCAGTAGATGATAGGCTTCATTATGGCCTTGTCTGTCCATCATCTCTGGACCTGTGGCAAAAAATCAGTAACAATGTATTTGTGTATGTTCTGATATCTCATGCATAGAATGCATGTGCCATGTGAGAGTTATTGATGGTGCCTACCTCTATACTTATTGTCTGGGACATCTATCAATGGTAATAGATGTATGCATGATGGAATCGACATGTATCTTTTATTTTGACCGATTGCAAGTCGCTTTAGCTTGGACATTCCTTTCTAGGTTAATGTGTGTGCGAGTTTCCCATGGTGCTTACCAAAATCTTACCATTAATTTTCAGATGCTTCATTCATGTAAATGTTTGAGGTTTATGGCTTATCAGTGGCTGTGTGATGTCAGATACATCGGGGTGCGCGACTCAGAGCCATCCAGCATAAAGGGCACATTTTGGTATAATCAGACACATTGTCCGAGTTGGGTACTCTTGACTGATTCCTTACAGAATGACAACATATATGATTCCATGGGCTTTTACACTGTCCAACTGCATGCAGCTCCTCTTGGATTGACATCTCAATGGGTAAACAGTGAGGCTTGCTTTACAGATTAATAGGTGTCTGACACCTTGTAGGAATGCACCAAAGAGTGAAGCAAATAACCTGTTTTCATAGAGCTCCTTATGCACTTTTCTCATTACATTTATTATTTAATTGATTAGTGCAGTTTTAGCCATATGGAATAGAATCCCTCATCCATCAGGGTCACCAATTTTTACTTTCAAGATAGAGCTATCAATAAATTTCATGCTTCCTAGTTGTACTTTTATCATATAGTTTTGTACTGCAGAGAGCTTTTCTTTTTCTTTTTTTCTTCTTACAAAGAAGGAATTCTGTTTTGTTCATTGTCTTTGAGAAGAATTAAATTTATTGCTATTCTTGGTGATGGCAACCAATGTAGGCACAGCTAGTCATGCCTATATGACATCTTTCCGCTCTTTCTCAGAAGTACCAAGCTAGTTATAAAAGAAAATATTAGAACAATGAAAGAAGATAGAGTAATAAACTGGTTGTATTGGGGCCATCCACTGCTTCTTGTTATTTTGCTTTCTTGAGAGGGATTTGTTAGTGTTTTATGCCAGCTCTTAAAATTTTTGTACTGGTATCATAGAAGTACTTTTACTGGTTGGAATGAACCTCTGATCTATATTTATGGGAATCTGCCCAATCCTTCCTTCACTCAGCACATTGCGCGTAGGTGGCCACTCACAAGAGAGCTGTCCCTCTTCAATTTGTCATGGGACAGCTGGATGTTGCCTACTTCCTGGCAGTGTCTCATGGGGCTAATCCATGACCTTGGGTTCCAGACTCAAGCGCGCGCGCGCGCACACACACACGCGCACACACACACACACACACACACACACACACACACACACACACACACACACACACACACACACACACACACACACACACACACACACACACACACACACACACTGCTGAAAGTTCTGGATTCCTCCCTTACCTTTTAGGAGAAAACATCCAGAGCCTGCTTCTTCTGTCGAATCCTGAATCTAGATTTAAGTTGAATCTAGTTAATTTGTTACCTTTGATGGTGTAGTGAGTTTGGGCTTTGGGCCAAGTAGTATTCATTGATGTTCTATTGAGCGAATAGTTGTAATGACAATCCAACTTCTATGTGGTAGATTATTAACAATGATGTTAACATGTCTTCATGTGATCCTAGACAACCCCTTGTAACTTGTATTTGGTTCTTTTATTGACAAAATCCAGGGTTCTGAATGTATTATTAGCGATTGCAATAGAATTAGAGAACTAATTGATTATTTAGGAAATGCTAAAATTGCTTTATTCTGATAAAAGCTTAACAAAAACAATTCTGAGTCTCCTTAGATACCTTTAGTGAAGGTAAGCATATTAATCTTTCCAACAGTTCGCCCTTTAAGTTTGTGAAGACTAAGCTGAGCCAATTTTGGATTGGTTGAGTGATCGATTGTATCTCTCCAATTTATTGAAGAAACAAAGATATGATTGATCAAAGGGCCTAAATCTTTTTTGAAGTTTTAGTAAGTCTTCCATGTTAAACTTTGAATATGCCCCATTTGCAGTCGGTGAAGAGAGATTGAGGCTTTGTTTTCCGTATGTGAAAACAAATTCTATGAGTTTGTTTGTAGCATCCACTCAGAAATCAGTCACGATGAGATGAGATGATTGCCCCTTTTGTATCTGATAGTAAGAGTACGATGAAAGATAGGTTGATATGTGTCTTCTTTTCTTGCATCTTACTTTGCTTTGATACCAAATGTTGGGTTTTTTTTTTTGGTTCACCCAAGCTTTTACAAATACACGAGATTAGACAATGCCATGGAGAATATACCATACAAATGTTAGTACAGAAAAATATTTTTGTGTCTAGTTCTTGAAAGCGAACTGGAGAGGTTGCCCTGAACTGCGGCTCTTGTTTTTTTTTCTACATGAAGAGGGTGTGCTCTTGATTTGCAGCCTTGAATAAGCATCCAAGAGGAAGTAAATTTTGTTTAGAATCAGCCATGGATTTCATGTGGCAGCAAGCCCATGGACAGGAATTCCTCGAAGAAAAGGGTGCTGATTTTTGGCTGAATTCATTCGGAGGGAAGATACTTTTTGATGAATACCTAAATTTTAGTTGATGCTCCTAAAATTCAGAGAAGGTTTCTAAATTACAATGGAGGCTTCTAAAATTTAGTGGAGTTGTTAGATTTAAGTGGAGGCTCCTAAAATTTAGAGACGGCTTCCTAAATTTTAATGGAGGTTTCTGAAATTTAGAGGTGGTCCCCAAATTTTAGTGGAGGTTCCTGAAGGTTCCCAAGTTTTGGTGGAAGTTCTTAAACTTTAGAGTAGGTTCCTAAATTTTAACGTGAGGGTTTTAAATCTCAGAGGAGGTTCTTAAATTTTAGTGAATGTTCTTAAAATTTAGAGGTGGTTCCTAAATTCTAGTGGAGGTCCCTAAAATTTAGAAGAGGTTAAGCATATGCTTTTTTGGTTCATCAAAATTTGCAAAAGCATCTTGGAGGGATTGCATTTGCATTTTAGCAAGGCTTCCCCCCTTCTTTTAAACGTATCCTATTTGTTGAAAATCTCCTTTTCTCCATTCAGCTAGGAGCATGGCAGGCAATGCTCCCTCATTGCACTAAAGTGACACATCCTGGCCATTGGAGAAGGAAAATGCTTTCTCCATACCACACAAACATGCATGGGTTCTTTCAAAAGAACCACCTCCATGCACACAAGCATCTATCGTGACAAGTCTGCAACAAGAGCTTGTAGAGGGATTGAGATTGTTTATAAAGTTTATGCCACTAGCTTTCAATTTCTCTTGTAGCTATGGGAAACATGGTTGACGAAACAAACAACATTCTTCAACATATTGCAAATGTTATTGAAGGGAAAGGCATGGAGTGCACTTTTATGGATGCAAGATGGGATAGTGAGTTCTTGGACACATATTCAGAGGATCCCATGGATCTTCAATATTGATGTGGACCTTAGACAACCTATTTGATTATGAAGATGTTTATGGGGATTGCCAGAGTTGCACTAGGCCAAGGCGCTTCATAATCAACACTTTTGTTATTAGGGACATGCACATAATTGATAGTCTCTTGTAGAGGTCAACGGTGAGGCGGCCTTGCCATGGGCTTATGTAGTTAGGCAATATATAAAAAAAAGGCCTTTGTGGAAAAGATTAATAGATGACTACATGATGATGGTAGTTGAATTGGATGATCAACAGACCATAGAGTGAAGGTTCCCTATCTCTCTTGCATGTAAACCATATAGCCATTGTATAGGAAGATTTTCAAATTGATTGCATGATATCTGGAATATGCTTTACAACTTCTCGCATTATGTTCAATTCATTTAGATCGTGTCAAATCTAGCACTAAGCATGGAGATGATCAAGAAGGATTTGCAAAAGCAGAACACAATATTGAATAATAAGATTCAAGAATTGGAGGAGTCTCCTCCAATTAAAGCTAGGAGAAGGAGTGTCTCCTCCAAATTGGTAAAAGCTATGGAATGCTTTGTAATTGCATTACTAGCAGATCTATAGGATTTGGAAGATGAGCAAAATCTTCGTTGAATCTTAGAGGAGAGTCTCCTCCAATTAAAGCTAGGAGAAGGAATGTCTCCTCCAAATTGGTAAAAGCTATGGAATGCTTTGTAATTGCATTACTAGCAGATCTATAGGATTTGGAAGATGAGCAGAATCTTCTAAGGACTCAGTTGCAAGAATTTATGGAGTAATAGGAATAGGCTCTCACAAGTAATGTTGCCTTGTAGAAAAATGTAGATCTTTTGTAGGCCACAAAAGCTTTGTTGGAAGATCAAATAGTGTCACTAATAGATAATATGTAGACATCTATTGCCAAGTTAAAAAGTACATAGGAATTGGGAAATGAGTTGAAGGATGCGAAAAAATTATTGCATGAGAAGATATTTTGGAGCAAAAGGAAGTACATATTATGGAAATATTTTAGAAAGTATCCAAGTTACAAAAGAAATTGGAGGAAGAGGACGTGGAGTTAGTAAAGAGGGATGACATTAATAAGAGATTACAAATTTAGCCAGCCTAAGAAGCAAAGGCCAATTAAAATGTATTATGTAATAAGGGAATATAAAAGCACATCCTATCTACCTCCGGAAATAATACCCATCTCTAGAACCATAGGTTTGCAGGAGGGTTCTACACAAAAAACCAAATGAAATAGAATATTTATGTCTACTATGATACCAATTGTTGCTTCTATATTCACAAGAACAATTCATGAACTACCAAAAAACATATGAATCATCATATAGATAAGACATGATAGAATCAAAATAGTAGAACCTTAATAACAAGGTGTATGTGGTAGGACATGTAGTACTAGTCGATCTAGGCCAACCATCCACCATGTTGTTAGAGTTCCAATATCTTTATCCATGAAACATTTTATGTTGGGGCAATCCTCACTCTAGGTTTTCAAAAAAATTAATGTCCTTTAAATGTGAATAGGAGCCCATATAATTTTCTATCAAGAACTATATTTTGGGAGAAAAGCATAAACACATGGAAATTTACAATTTAAAGTGAGTGAATTTTAGAGAAAGTAAAAAAAAAAGATACTTTTAGATGAAAATGCCTATTTTCTAAACACCTCTCTATATATACAAATAATTCACTTTGCAAGAAAATGTATGAGACTTAGAGTTTGAGGACTTTGGAAGCACGTGAACAACATGAGGAAGAAGAAGAGGCTTGGAGAAAAACACAACATTGATTGTATTAGCAACTAAATGTAAAAAGATAAGTGACCTATTAGGGTGGTTATAGGCATATATACAAGTTGGGGAGAAAAAACTTCCAAAAGAGGGAGAAAAGGGCTCCGATGGTCCTAAGTGTGTTAAAAAAAATCACTACCAAAATATATCAACCAATCCCCCCCTAAAAATGATGAAGCGAAAAAGGAGCTAGCACTCGTGTATAAGTAATTGCCAAGCTATGTGGAATGAAATCAATCCACTAGATGAAGTAAGACAAAAGCTTTGCAAAAAACTTCAAACTTCTCCCTAGGTAGATCCTTTGTGAACATAATGATAGAGCAACTTAATGTGCTTTTTGCAAGCACGGAGCATAAGCCTCCTCAAAAGACGCCAATGCACTATGCCTATCATTTAAGATGGTCGTGGTAGAAGCACAACTAGAAGTGTGCCACAATAGGCTACTTCTTGCTCAACCAAGATATGCATGAGCTACCAAAAACGAAACAAAAACCATTGATGCATACACACGTCATAGCAACCAGCCCAGTCTGAGATAAAAAAAACATGAGAGACCAAAAATGAAGCAAAAACCAATGATGCACACACGTGTCATAACAACCAACTCAGTCTGAGTTAGAAAAAACATGTAAATCTCGCAGTAATGATCCGTCCCTTGGGATAAAGCAATCCAAGTAGCCAAGTACCTACTCAAGTAGTGAAAGATGTGCTAATCACCTAATAGAAGACAACTTCACATGCATCTCCAACATCATGAAGACTTAACCATAAGCATGTTACCATGGGAGTGGAAATAGATTTGGAATCTTCAAGGCCAAAATGTTGCAGTAATATGTGAATGATTTTGTTTAACACAAAGATATCCCCCATCAACTTGTATACATTGAATGCTCAAATAATGATGCATGATAATTCCCCAAATCCGACATCCCAAAAGAGGCATGCAAATCAACCTTAATTTAACAATATGCTAGTCCTTAGGATCAATGGTTAACATAATATCAACATATACAACAATGATCAGAAGTGCTTCATCTCCATGCTTAACATATAAGGTGCTCTTAGTTCGAATCTTCTCAAATCCATGTGCTAGCAAGGGCACATGTATCTTTTCATAGCAATCATGTGGTGCTTTCTTCAATCCATGAAATTCTTTTTCAGCTTGCACACCTTGTTTTCATGCCCTTTTTGTACAAAACCATGTGGCTAAAATACATTCGCTTCTTCATATGTCTAGTTGATCTACATTCAAACCATGATGATTTCGACATGTGGGAGCAAAGGTATCATCAAAATCAATGCCCTTCTCTTGACTATAACCTTTGTCAATAAGCTTAGCCTTATACATATCAATTATTCCATCTGGTTTACATTTCATCTTGTACATCCATTTAGTGCCAAGGGCCTTTTTTCTTAGAGGCAAATTACTCAAAGACCAAGTACCATTCTTAATAGCATCATATTCTAATTGCACTATAGCCATCCAATGTTTTGAATTATGTGCTTCATCAAAAGAATCTGCGCATTATCATCACAAACGGAAAAGGTGCATCTATTTGTTAAGTTTTGCACCAACAATTTAGGCATAGGTTTTGCCTCTTCTATGTCAGCTTTCTCATCAATAAAAGAATCAAACAATTCTACATCAAAAATAGAATGATATGCTTTATCACTTGAAACTTGTAAAGGTTGAGAGATTACCTCATTAAGAGCATCATTTGACTATCCACCTATAAAAAGAGGTAGCAAAGTGTAGTACACATCCTTTTAACTAATTGATGTCTCCTTGGTACATGAAAGTAAGGGTTGAATTGCATCTTCCATAGGAAAAATTCCATGAATAACCAAAATGCATTTAGTTTTTGGATGATGTAGACAATAGCCTTTGCATTTAGAACTGACCCAACAAGAATACATTGCACTATATTATCATCCAAATTTTTGCATTATTGTTCATACACTAATGCATATTCCAAACAACCAAAAACACTTAGATGAGCAACAAATGGCTTTTGATCATGCCAAGCATCACATGGAGTGATATACCACAATGCTTTGGTGGGACACCTCTTAAGTACATATGCTATATACATAACAACCTCAAGCCAAAAGCTATGTGGTAAAGCCTAACTTTTGAACATACAACTTTCCGTTTCCATGAGATGCCTATTCTTTCTCTCTCAACACTCCATTTTGTTGAGGTGTCTACAATACTATACATTGATGTTTTATCTCACTCAACAAAAAATGCATTAAACTTAGAAGACATATACTCCCCCTGTGGATCAGAATGGAGGATGCCCATTTTACGTGCTTATAAGTATTTGGCCATAACCAAGAATTCTTTAAAGCACATAAAGGCTTCAAACTTCATTCTCAATTCATAAACCCATGCATGCCTACAAAAGTCATCAATGAAAGTCACAAAGTATCGGTTATTCCAAAATGAAGGTGTCTAGATAGGAACACAAAAACAAGCTATACACATGCATGACTAGAAAATTCATCAATGAAAGTCGCAAAGTATAGATAACTCCAAATGAAGATGTCTACATAGGAACACAAAAACTAAACCATCTTTGGTGAAGGAAGAATGTTACATTTTACCCAAAATATGGCCTTCAGAGAAATACTTAGAAAGAACATCATTCCAGATTTTTGTAGGTGAAGCAAAATAGAAAAATTCAGATGAACAAAGTGTGCATGCAAAAGATTTTCATCTAAAATAGCCTAAGAATCATGAATTGCACATGTTGAATCATTCTCAGATTTTGCATAATCTATGAACTTACATAGCCCACAAAATAAAATTCTAGAAGCAATGATAACATCACTATTCCATGATGAACTATACATCTATCATCAACAAATTTAACAACCAAGCCAATCTTGGCTAGTGTTGAAACTGATAACATATTTTTCTTGATCCTTGGTACATGTAAGGCATTGGAAAATGCAAGCAAAATGCCATTAGAACTAGTGAGAATGATCCTTCCAACTTGTTATGGTGGTCGACGTCTTCGGTAGTACCGCTTTTATACCTCTGATAGTAGTAAGCTTCCGGTACCACCCGTCTGCCGCAGCAAAGACTCGAACCTTATCAAGCCTGCGGAAATTCGCTTCACCACTGAATTAGTGTTAAACTACAGTGATGTTAGAACACCTCTATAATCAACATTAGCTTAACAAGCCTTCTGCCACTCAAACTCTATTAGATTGTGCTTTGAATTCTCTTGGAATTCCACCGGAACTTCACCAGACTTTTACTGGACTGTCACCGAAATTTATCGGAATGATCTTCAAATCTGTTCGTAATTGCTTCAAATGTTTATACGTGAAATAAGGAAGTGATGAGTGAAATTCCCTTACTGACAGAACTCTTCCTGAAGTTTAGAGAAAAAAACTTCATCAGTTCAGAGTGCTATTTTCGGTCCGACTTTGTACTGTTTGTACATATCCATTTCACCAAAAACTTTGATCCGTATAAAGTAGAGACTTCTAGCTACAAGATAAGCTATGTCTCATACAAAACTCTATATTATTCTACGAGATATAATTCATGGTTCTTCTCGAAAAACACATTTATTGAGTAAACCGTAAGTGACCGAAAGTACGTATACGATGAAACCGTAACTGTTAACTAACTTTAACCATAACATAGAATATTCAAAATTCTACTCATACGAAGAATGCGCGCAGAGCTTCCACATGAACATGTGTTTTCTATTAGAGAAGCTGTGTACAAACAAGCTTGGCCTCTTCTTGCTCAAGCTATAGAAACTCTCCTACACTGAGTAGTTTCTTATTACCATCTCTCTCATATAAATACCTGACATTTCAGGTTTTTGTTATTCATCTTTACATACGCGATCTATGGCGTCTTCTATACTACATACACGATCTCTGGCGTCTTCTATCTCTCTCTCTATCTGTATATCTGTATCTCTGCGTCTCTGTGCATCTGCTATATTTCATCTCACTCACTTGCTTGCTTCTTGATTGATATATATATATAGTCTTCATTCTTCCACGCTCTTCTGCACCTTTCACTTTCGGTATGCTCCACGATCCTTCTTTATGTGCGTTATGCGCACTCCCCTGTTCTCTACTCTGTTACACGTCCTGTTCTCATATTTACAATTCTTGATTCGGTTTTCTGATTCTGCACGTTGTACAATTTGGTCGTGCTTCTTTAATTCTGCTTCTCTTTGTCTTTTCTCCTTCCCCTTTTTTTTGTTTGGATGCCAAATTCGTGAGTGCTTCTTCAACAGCTCCCCCTCAATCACTAATTTGCATCTTCCGGTCTTCATATATCTTTCTTTCTTTTATACCTGCCTTTTCTTTGAATCTGTTTATCTTTGTTCCATCCAAACTCTTCGTCAGCATAGTTGCAATATGATCTTTTGTCGGAGTGTATACAATTTCTAACTCCTTCTCCATTACCTTTTCCCTCAGGAAATGATACTGAATCTCTATGTGTTTTGTTCTTGCATGAAACACCGGATTCGCTACAAGATATAGAGAGCTCATATTGTCTCCATGTATAATTGGTATACCTTGATCAATGCCCAAGCTTTTGAGCAAGGTCTGCATCCATATCACTTCTTTAGCTGCTTCTACCAGTCCTTTGTATTCAACTTCTGTTGATGATAAAGCCACTGTGTGCTGTTTCTTCGAGCACTAGTTTACTAGCTTATCTCCTAGGTATATCATATACCCATGTGTCGATCTTCTGTCATCCTGGTTACCTGCCCAGTCTGAGTCACTGTAGGCTCTCAAATTTATATCTGACGTATAAGGATAGTATAATCGTTCCTTAATAGTTCTCTTTATATATCTGAGAACTCTTTGACCTGCAATCCAATGTGGGTCTTTCGGACAATGCATAAACTGTGATAAAACTCCCACTGCATAACTCAAGTCAGGTCTCGTTAGTGTAGCATAAATCAAACTACCTACTAACGACTGATACTTTGTCATATCTTTGTAATCTTCGCCATCATATTTACTGAGTTTGTGATTGGCTTCAAGCGGTGTTGAAGCTTCTCTGCAATTCTGCATATCAAATTTCTTCAATATATTCAGAAGATACCTTTCTTGTGATACATATACACCGTGGTCTGTATAAGTGACTTCCATTCCAAGAAAGTATGACAACTTTCCTAGGTCACTGATCTTAAACTCCTTTTCAAGCAGTTTCTTTACCTCTGTGATTCCTGCATCTGAGGTACCTGTAATTATTATGTCGTCTACATAAATGCAAATGTAGATCATTCCTTCGTCTGTTCTTTTAATGAGTAGACTTGCATCTGCCTTTGAACTTTGGTATCCAAGTTCGTCTAGATACTTCACGAGTCTGTAGTTCCAAGCTCTTGGAGCTTGCTTTAGTCCATAAAGTGCTTTTCTTAACCTGCATACAAATTTTGGGTATCTAGAGCTTACAAACTCTTCAAGCTGCTCCATGTAAACTTCATCTGATATAGATTCGTTTAGAAATGCATTCTTGATGTCTAGCTGACTTAGCTTCCATCCTTTTGATGCTGCTATAGCAATTACTGTCCTTATGGTTGACATCTTTGCCACCGGACTAAACGTCTCGTCGTAATCTATGCCATGCGTCTGAGCATAGCCTTTGACTACCAGTCTAGCCTTATATCTGGCTATCCTTCCATCTGCAAGTTTCTTAACTTTGAACACCCATTTATTTCCGATTACTTTCTTACCATTTGGTTTTGGAACAAGTTCCCATGTCTTGTTCTCCTCTAGTGCAGTGAACTCTTCTTCCATTGCTTCTTCCCATTGCTTCTTTCCTTTAGCTTCAGCATAGCTCTGAGGTTCTTCATCATCTTTGACCATATATGCATAGTCTTTCTGAGTTATATACGAGGTATCATAGGAATACCTTTCTGGTTGTCTTCTATTCCTGTTTGACCTTCTTGGTTCAAACTCTTCATGTGTATCTGTATACACATCTTCATCAAATCCCTGTTCATCTTCGTTTCTTATACCTGATCCGATCCTGGACGTACTCGCCTGCATATAGTCTTCATCTCTATCCACCTGCACGATTGACTTCCCTTTCTCTTTTCTTCTTACTTCTTCAAATTCTTTCGATGTGTGACTTTGATCTGTATACCAGCTTTTCTGTTCATTAAACGTAACATCTCTTGAAACAATAAACTGCTTAGTTAGAGGGCTCCATAACCTGTAACCCATCTGTCTTTCATCGTATCCGACGAACACATATTTTTCTGCTTTCGGTTCAAGCTTATGTCTGAGTTGAGACGGTACATAAGCATAAGCGACTGATCCAAACACTTTGCAATGATCAAGTGTTGGCTTCTTTCCCCACCAAGCTTCATAAGGGGTCATTCCATCTAAAGCTGTACATGGTAATGTGTTTACCAAGTATGTCGCTGTTTTTACGACTTCAGCCCAAAGATAATTTGGACAACCCTTCTCGTTTAACATGGCTCGTGCAAACTCAACTAGAGTTCGATTCCTTCTTTCTGCTACTCCGTTTTGTTGCGGTGTATACCTGCAAGTTATTTCTCTTTTGATACCTGCATTCCAAAGATAATCATTGAACTCTCGGGAGAAGTATTCTCCCCCTCCATCAGACCTCAGTCTCTTAAGTTTTCGTTCTGTGAGTCTTTCAGCGTATGCATGAAAATGCTTGAAGGCTTCAAATACTTCTGATTTTTCTTTTAAGACATATAACGTTATCCATTTTGTAGCATCATCAATGAATAGAACATAATACCTAGATCCGCTGATTGATCCTTCTTTTGTTGGACCCCATACATCTGTATGTATGAGTTCAAGTACTCCATCATGTTTGAATCCTTTCTTCTGGAAAGGTAACCTGTGGGCTTTTCCCATCTGACATGCTTCGCATTTGTCAATCATATGTTGATTCTGTACATTCGGTAATCCCAGTACTGACTGATTTGCAATCATAGCTTTAATTCCTTTTTCATTGAAATGACCTAATCTCTTATGCCAGAGATCAAGTTCTGTAATTACCTTTTCGCCATGTGTGAGCAACGCTTGGCCAATGTTCCCTTGTACTCTTAAAGTAAAGAGTCTGCCTTCTTTCTTACCAGAAACGATCTGATGATATCCATTCTCGGGATCTTCTACAAATACTCCTTTATTTGTAAATCTGACCTGAAAACCTTTCTCAACTATTTGTCCCACGCTAATCAAATTTTTTGGTATTGTCGGAACATATAAAACATTGGCTAGCAAATCTGCTCCACTCTTGCATTTCACTTTTCCAATTGAATAAACACTATGTCTTGTATTGTCACTTGTTTGAACAGTGTGACTGGAACCACCTTTTTCCAATTCTGACATTAGTTCTATATTTCCTGACAAGTGATTAGAACATCCAGAATCAATGTAAAATACCTTCAGGTCTTCATTATCTGATGTGCTGATTGAGTTCATCATCAATGACGTATGACTTTCATTCTGAGTGTCATTTGCGTAGTTGTTGTAGGTGGTGTTGTAGGATTGATTTTGTCCCCAACTTCTTGTTCCACCTCTGCCATAGCCTCCTCTTTGGTTTTGTCTACCTCTTTGATATTTTCCGCTTCTGCCTCTGCTATTACTATTCTGATTTTGATTTGAACCTTGTTGATTATGCCAACAGTCATAAGCGAGATGATTACTTAGTCCACAAATCTAACAAGCTTTCTTGTTGATATTCTGACTGCTTCTTCCTCTTCCAAAGCCTCTTGCTCTTCCTCTGCCGGTGCCTTTGCCTCTAGCATAATAAACTTGAGAACTCGACTCTTCTTCATCTTTTGACTTACCTTTATCTCCTTTCTTTTTGTTCTTCATGTACATTGCAGAGCTTTGTCCTTTATCTTCATCTCCTTTCAAGTCTTGCTCATATGTGAGCATCAATCATAGCAACTGATTTAAATCTGGAACAAAATGATTTAAAGAGAGTTTAGTTGAAAGTACAAAAGGTTTCCACCTTTCATCTCCTCTCAAACCTGTGAGCACTTGCGCTATCAATCTGTGGTCTTCGATATCTTCATTTATGGATCCAAGACTGTCTACTAGATCCTTCATTTTAGTAACATAGTCACTAATGCTTTGATTTGACCTTTTTTTGAACGATGTGAATTCGGACCATAAGCTAGCCTTCCTCGCTTTTGTAGTATTTTGGAAATGGTCCTCCAATGCACTCCATATGTCCTCCGCTGTTTCCAAGCCTCTAATATGCGGTAGTAGATAATCTGTAACCATACTATAAATGTATGCTCTTGCCATTGCATCTTTCTTTTGCCACAGCTTCAAGGCTTCCAATTCTTCTTCCTTTGGTTGTCTGTTGACTTCAAAGGTTGGCTTCTTTTCTTCTCCGGTCACATACATCATTAAGTCCTTACTCATAAGTAAGGCTTCCATGCGCATTACCTATGCGGGATAATTATCTCTGTCCAGCTTGTCAATAGAGACATGTTCTACCATGATCTTCTTGTTTTCTTTCTTTGCTCTGACACCTCTTGTTAGATTTTACGGCTCTGATATCACTTGTTGTGGTGATTAACCAGCTCTGATACCACTTGTTGTGGTGGTCGACGTCTTCGGTAGTACCGCTTTTATACCTTTGATAGTAGTAAGCTTTCGGTACCACCCGTCTGCCGCAACAAAGACTCGAACCTTATCAAGCCTGCGGAAATTCGCTGCGCCACCGAATTAGTGTTAAACTACAGTGATGTTAGAACACCTCTATAATCAACAGTAGCTTAACAGGGCTTCTGCCACTCAAACTCTATTAGACTGTGCTTTGAATTCTCTTGGAATTCCACCGGAACTTCACCGGACTGTCACCGAAATTTACCAGAATCTTATCGGAATGATCTTTAAATCTGTTCGTAATTGCTTCAAATGTTTATACGTGAAATAAGGAAGTGATGAGTGAAATTCCCTTACTGACAGAACTCTTCCTGAAGTTTAGAGAAAAAACTCATCAGTTCAGAGTGCTATTTTCGGTCCGACTTTGTATTGTTTGTACATATCCATTTCACTAGAAACTTTGATCCGTATAAAGTAGAGACTTCTAGCTACAAGATAAGCTATGTCTCATACAAAACTCTATATTATTCTGCGAGATATAATTCATGGTTCTTCCCGAAAAACACGTTTATTGAGTAAACCGTAAGTGATCGAAAGTACGTATACGGTGAAACTGTAACTGTTAACTAACTTTAACCATAACATAGAATATTCAAAATTCTCCTCATACGAATAATGCACACAGAGCTTCCACATGAACAGGTGTTTTCTATTAGAGAAGATGTGTACAAACAAGCTTGGCCTCTTCTTGCTCAAGCTATAGAAACTCTCGTACACTGAGTAGTTTCTTATTACCATCTCTCTCAGATGAATACCTGACATTTCAGGTTTTTGTTATTCATCTTTACATACGCAATCTATGGCGTCTTCTATACTACATACATGATCTCTGGTGTCTTCTATCTCTCTCTCTATCTGTATATCTGTATCTCTGCGTCTCTGCGCATCTTCTATATTTCATCTCACTCACTTGCTTGATTCTTGATTGATATATATATATAGTCTTCATTCTTCCACGCTCTTCCGCGCCTTTCACTTTCGGTATGCTCCACGATCCTTCTTTATGTGCGTTATGCGCACTCCCCTGTTCTCTACTCGGTTACACGTCCTGTTCTCATATTTACAAGTCTTGATTCGGTTTTCTGATTCTGCACGTTGTACAGTTTGGTCGTGCTTCTTTAATTCTGCTTCTCTTTGTCTTTTCTCCTTCCCACTTGTTTTTTTGGATGCCAAATTCGTGAGTGCTTCTTCTACACAACTCCCATGGTAAGATAAGAAGAATTTTTAGCACACATGATATTATTTCCTATAGGATTTGGCTCAAGTGAACTGAGTAAATTGTGCTTCCAGGCAATTCATTTGGTTGCACAAGTATCAAAGTACCAAATATATTAGTCTACTAAAAGCATACACTACTTATGAGAAGATGGATTATAGATTTAATGAGTAGTAAACACCGTTCTTCATTTTGAAGAAGGTTAGCAAACTTTGTTCTAGGTGTCGAGGCCTCTACAACAACCATTCAAACCTCTTTCTTCTTTGCCTCTTTTGTAGCCAGTTTAAGAAAACTCTTAATGACATGATCATTTGCCTTACAATAATTTTCAAAACCATTCTTCTTTTTTTTTTCTTGCCATCTTTTTCTTTGTTCTTTGACCGTGCAACATTAGCAAAGTTCTACTTACTAGTAGACAAGCTTCATTTACCTTTGCCCTTTTGACTAGCTAAGAAAGCTTGATCTGCAACACACATAATTGAATTGTTTTGTCTAGAGTGACCTTCCTACAACAAAAAGAAGATCAACTCCTCAAAGCTTAAGACGTTTGAATTGCCTTTCATCATCAAGTTAAGAGTAGAAGAAAAAAATCTGATTAAAAATTTGGAAGAGCATTAAGAACAATCTACACAAGTGAAATATCTGGAAAGATTTCATCAGTAGAAATCAATCGCTCTTTCAAATCATTGTAGGAACATGAAGAATATCACCATCTTCAACGAGATCTGCATCACCTTTGGCAACTGTGTTTGTAGGTGAAATATGAAGTTTTTCAACCCCTTGTACAATAGTCCAGAATCCTTTTGCAACCAATACATGCCACATCATATAAGCCCATAATGGATAATTTGTACTATCTAACTTATCCTCAACACCCAATATACAGAATACATCACTGCTTTCAGCCATGGCCATTGATTAAAATACCTTGATGCCAAAAAATGAATGTATCTGAAAAAGTTGAATAGAACTACCCTGACAAGTTTTGCTAAATTTGTAGCTGAGTTGGAGGCACTTATACTGACCAACCAAAACCTATATATATCTTTGGCACAAAAAGATAAAATTGCATGCATAAGCACTGTGATAGTGTGTTGAGAGGTCGAAACAAGCTCAGATTGCGATTTCAGCACCACAAAGCAAAGATGTTTTGATCTCCTAATCACCCTAAGTATGATCACCAAATTTCATGTGATTCTAAGACTGTGTATGAAGGGGTGTCAACGATGCCCTAGATGAAGCGAAGACCTTCTCTAATATCGATTGTTGGAGTTCGAGGTTTGCAAAAGCACGCGAACAGCATAAGGAAGAAGAAGAAGAAGCTTGGAGCACAACACACAATACTGAATGTATTACCACTAGAATTTACAAAGATAAGTAGCCCGTTAGGGCAATAGAAATATATACAAGCCGAGGGAAAAAAACTCCTGAAGTGGGAAAAAAGTGCCCCGGCGTTCCTAGTGTGTTCACACACATCACTACCTAAATATATCAACAATTATATGTATGCAATGGTTCTATGAGGGTCTGTACTAGAGTCATGACTTTGTCTTGGAAATAATCAAAAAATATATGCCATCATCATGTGTACATGAAAATTCAAATGGCATTGTTGCCAGATTGGTTCAAGAACAATCTCTTGATAGATTCCATATCAGTGCTAGCTATCTATCATCAAGAGTTTGTAATGATTATAGTAAATCTACATGTGTTATTTTACATGCTCAAAAGAACCAATATATGAACAAAACATCAAATGAATAGAATTATACGAAGTAATAAGCATGACATGATGCAGACAATGACCTAAGAGTTGCATGAATATATGCGAATCAAACACGATAGAACAATGATCAAACATAAAACCACAACTACATGAGTATACTAGAAATAAGAATGTTTTTTTATAGAATTATATAAAATCATCATATATGAAGGGGATAATAGTTGATATATATAAGATTGTGGGTAATGTTGAGAATAATGTGCTACTAAAAAAATATGTTCATGAAGAGCTTGAATATCATATGTAAAGATTGCATGTGAAGCTTGACATGATCTCTAAAAGTTAATATTGAGGTATATCTCTTCTAAGGAGTGGATAAAAGGCCATATATAAGGATGCCAATAATGAAAGGGTATATCTATTGATATATTTTGGTAGTGTTGTGTGTGAACACACTTAGGACCATCATGACATGTTTCCCCTCTTTAGGAGGTTTCCCCCCCTACTTGTTTATATGACTATAACCCTAACAGGTCACTTACCTTTAACTCACTTGGTAATAAAATCAATATCGTGTTGTTTTCCAAGCTTCTTCTTCTTCTTCCTTGTGTTGTCCATGTGATTTTATAGTCCTCGAACTCCAACAATTGGTATTAGAGTAGGTCACCACTTTCTTTAGGGCATTATCAACACCCTTTCGATCACAAATCTCATAATCATACAAAAGTTGGTTAGCAAACTCGAGCTAATTAGGAATTCAAAGTATCTTTGTTATGTTGCAAAAAAATTCATCCTTTTTGCCAAACATATATAATGTTTCTAGTTTGCCAATACAATCATCTCAAAGTCTACTACAATTCTAGTAGAGCCCAATTTGGTATTTCTATTTAACTTTTTGAGATACAATCATTTTTTTTTGCATCAGTGTATTTCGTTACTAGATATGGCTAAAACCAATGATGGATACTATATATTGGTTCTTGAGAACAACATGAATGGTTTTAAATATCGATTGCGGGCATACATGATGTATTAT
Organism: Ceratopteris richardii; assembly: GCA_020310875.1. NCBI lineage: Eukaryota > Viridiplantae > Streptophyta > Polypodiopsida > Polypodiales > Pteridaceae > Ceratopteris > Ceratopteris richardii. The sequence goes on along the minus strand of CM035407.1, from coordinate 116,961,389 downwards.
GTATTGATAGCAAAGGACTTTTGGAATATTGTGTAGGGTGTTGAAAAACATCCTCCCACACCTACAAATACAATGATTAGATGATGCAAGTGGTGTTGAAGATGATGATCTTCAATTTGTTGGCCGTACTATGATTCCTATTGCATAACTTTGTTAGGATGGAAGAGTTGCATAAGCGCATGCATTGATAGCTTTATTTGTCAAATGCTCCATTATCCCTAAAATTCATCCTTTCAAAACAACAAAGGATGCTTGGGATACTCTTATAGCACTATATCACGCAAGAAATGAGGCTCATGTTGCTTACGTCCAAAAATAGTTGGAGAATAGGCATATGAATGAAGGAGATTCAATGTATGCTTTTTTGAAAAAGATTCCTGCTACACCTACTGTAGAGCAAATTCATTGGGATGAAAGAGATGCTTAGGGAAATGCATTGATAGCCTTGTTTGTCAAACTTGCCATCATTCCTCACATTCGCTTTTGCAAAACAGGTAAGGATGCTTGTGATACACTTACCACTTTATACCAGGCAAGGAATAAGGCTCATGTTGCTTTCCTTCCAAAACAATTGGAGAGTGAGCACATGAATGAAGGTGATTCCATGGATAGTTTGTGACAAAGATCAAAGATTTGGAAGAACAATTGATTTGCTGATGAAGTCTTGCCTGACAGTTCACTTGTGCAGACTGTTCTGAATGGTCTCCTGATTCATATTAGAGTTTTTCTTCTACTCTTCATTTGGTGATGAAAGGCAATCCAAATGCCTTAACATTTGAGGAGTTAGTCTCTATTCTATTACAGGAAGATCAATCTAAGCAAAACATGTCCATTATGCATGTTGTAGATCAATCTTTCTTGGCTAGTAAGAAGGGCAAAGGTAAATGGAGCTCTTCTACTAGTAAGCAGAAATCTGCTAATTCTACACAATCAAAGAAGGAAGATAGAGACGAGAAGAAAACAAAAAAGCAGAAATTGTTTTGCAAATATTGTAAAGAAAATGATCATGTCATCAAGAGTTGTCCAAAACTAGCTGCTAAAGAGGCAAGGAAGAAAGAGGTTGGAATGGTTGTTGCAGAGGCCTGTACACCCAAAACAGAGTCTACTAATCTTGTGTAGAATGAATAATGGGCATTTACTACTGTTTGTAGTTTTGGTCCATCTTCACATGAACAGTGTATTTTTGAGATATCAAGCTCAAGACGTGATGATGCAGGATGACACGTATCAATTTTTTGTTTCTCTGACATGTATATTGGTCATGCCGATATATGTCAGGGATACTTCATTGAGCTATATTAGATTAATCTACTGAGAATGATGTCACATTTTGTAGCGTTCCTCATCAAATCCATTGCGTTCCTCATCAAATCCATAAGGATCAACACTCGGACATACAAAAGACAAATGCAAACATTAGCTTCATTACCAAAAGAACAAATCAAACAAAGGGTTTAAATAAAAATATATTAACAGAGAGAAATCTTATCTTGTGATTCTTAAAATGTTAGATTCAAAATACATCAGAGCTTCTGGATGAAGAATCAGCCTTCGTGATATAATAGCTTTGAAAAATAGCTTCTTGACGAAGCCACGACCACCCGACCACCCCCGAGCTATCACAATCTCATTCACAATCTCAATCTCAATCTCAATCTCAATCACAATCTCAATCTCAATCACAATCTCAATCACAATCTCAATCTCAATCACAATCTCAATCTCAATCACAATGGAGCATTCTTCTTGATGTTTCCGAATGATGCAAAATAACTCTTATTCCAATGTATCTTCTTGTGAATCTTGACTTTGGCATTTACATCTTTAAATCATCAAATCTCAGTCTGAGTTTTACTATCAAATCCATTAGCTCGAACCCGATAGTATCATGAAACGTTTCTATAGTCACCATGAAAAGTTCTGGATTCCAAATAATAGCATTGAGCATGGTAAGAGCTGTAGAATAATACTGCTAGTCTGAACTACGTTCATGGGAGGCATGATTTGAGCTACTATAGATTTGATGGGGTACATGAGTTGTACCTTAACCAACAAAACAATAACGGACATTCTCTGATATGTCTGACATATGCCTGCATACCTTTTCCTTTGGTACCAAAGTCCTTGCATAATTCCCCATGTACATCGGAGTTCACATGAATACATATTCTCAAACTTTGCGCTCATCCGTAAGGATAGGCAAATCAAGCGCTTTCCATAAAAGCATCAGCCATAGCTTTCGGTTGAAATTATCTTTGTCTTCATTAAAAACAAATATGAACTCAGTAGAACTGTCTTCCTCCAAATTCCTTCAAAAAAGCGCTGCTTTGATCTCTGCGGAACTTTGTGTTGATGTCATGCATGTGTTTGAGTATGTTATTGAACAATATCTACACACGATGTCTGTGGATATTGAATCATTTGCATCAATACTATGGTTGCACTATAAAGCATACGTAACAAGGTTGATCAAGAGGACATCATAAACCTGTTAGGAACACCCCATTCTAGTTTGAACTCTTCGCGCAAGTTCTTCTTGGAGTCTCCGATAACAAAGTCAACACTTGATTTCTTCACTGGCTTTTGTCAATCTCACTATGGTCCCCATCATCATCGTCATATTAATCCTTTAGTGCCATCATATTTTAATCGAGAGATTCCTGAAGTGTATTACATCGTAGGGATGTGTACTCAAAATACCCAAATTATGATAGTCACCATGGATGTGACTCGGCCATTGTCAGGTCTTCTCTTCAATTATTAAGCTTGATCCCTCACGTTGTCAGGTGTTCTCTTCAATTATTAAGCTGAGGAAAGTTGGCAAACGCGCATGAAGATTGCCCGCCTCATCAGGTCATCAAACCCTTCACAATTCATCATCCATCTCTGCGCTATCCATCCCACTTCTCACATATGCATAAAAGAACAGATGACTTATGTCAGAAGACTTTCACAAGTTGTGCGGATAGTTCTCCACGGGTTACATGCAATTGTGCTTTTCAAGATTGCGACTTCCTTGAAGGATTATAGCGCCCTTGTACTCTTGATGTATATGGATTTCTATGGTTGTGAGACGAAAAGAGGAACTGCAACTCCATACAGCTAGCGACATGCTCATGAGGCTCGTGCGAGCGAAAAGAAACAGATATATCTCTGTCTCCTATGCCTTCCCTGCCCTGTACGTCTACGAAATGGGGCGTCCCTCTTTTGAGAGTTTTCTCCCTCTTGACCTATATCGTTCCAATTGTTTACAGGAAAACACTTCGAGCACCATGAGCGCCATGATATCTGGATCTACAGTGCCACTGCATGCATGCACTGATCGGGAGAGAATACAAAATAAAATTAGACATTAGATATCTTCTCACGATTGCCTTTTGAATTTAAGTTAACTTCATGCGTAATTTACGTTCTAGTTTCTATTTTTAGTTTCGCTTTGTTTTTACGTTTCTCATTCTGATTGCTCTATTACTTTAGCTTTATAAAATTTGGTTTCACACTTTAGATTCACATGCGAAGATTACATGCACACATTCTCACACACCCAAAAGAGTAAATACATTCATTACACCTAAATTCACATAGATGGCTTTACACTATGACACATATGCTCCTTAGATTCTCATTCAAGTACTCTTTTTTTTTTTTAATGATCAAGTCATAACCACAACATGATAACATATCGATGCAATCTATGCTAATACAAACCCTTTGAAGAAAGAAAGTATGTAATGTTTCTCTTTGCAATTAAGTAGTTATTTTTCATTTAAATGCCATACAAAAATTACCCAAAATATCTAGAAAGTGATCACAACGAAAGCATGCAATGAGCTACTAATGTTAAACAGATGAGTTTTGTAGTTGATATGATCTCGAACCATAAGTTAAGTATATCCTCTTGACAGGTATATTACACATTTGCTTCTTTCCAGCTCACTCATTCACGAACATTAGGTTTTTCCTTATGTACTGGTCTTTATATATTGCACTTGTTGTATTCTTGTTTTAAGTCATTCTTGTACATTCCTTTTTATGTAATAAAAGAAGAAGAAGAAGAAGAAGAAGAAGAAGAAGAAGAAGAAGAAGAAGAAGAAGAAGAAGATCGTTCTTCCTTGCCTCAATCTGAGTGTGTGCTTCTTTTTTATTGTGAGAGTGTGTGTGTGTCAGCTCTTTTCTTTATCTCATTCCTTGTGACATGGTATCAGAGCAAGCATGGCTGTAGAGAGCTCGTGGAGAAGGCCATAGTGAAGAGTACACAGCAAAGCGTGGAGAAAACACGATTCACAAACGACCTCCGTTTGCTACGAAAATCGGCATGAAGGTAGAAGACCTCAAAATATTTTCATGAGTTATCCCTTTAGGGTCACTCATTTTTGTCAGATTGAAGTTTTGGAGCCATCTCGACCTCTGTTTCGAGCCCGCAAGGTGGGGCCTATAGAAAAACTAGGTCAATTTCAAAGACTATAACTTGCACCATGTTTGACAACACTCATATATTCCAGATCCAGAATTTCAAGTGATTCCGTGTACTGTTGATACACGAAAACTGTGTTTTTTTGAGATCGAACTGTCACATCATAAAAGTGCTTCTTGTAGTGTTTTGCGGTGTTGAGAATTGCTGCAGAAATGGAAAACACAGATGGAATGAGTGAGCTTATGAGCGATAAGCTGGACAAGAATAACTTCCATGCGTGGAGATTCAAAATGACAAATTTCCTGATGGGAAAAGGCCACTGGAAATACATCGAAGGAGAGAACAAAAATGCTCCGCAGTTGCCAGAGAGGAATCAGATTGCAGACCAGTTAAGAGCATATGAGGAATGGAATCAAGGAGCACAAAAGGTAATGTACTGTCTATCTATTTACATACATGATAGCATGATTGGACACATACAGGATGCCAAGACTTCGAAAGAGGCTTGGAACAGTTTGGTCACATTGTATGAGACCAATACAAAGGCACAGAAATTTCAACTCAAGAACGAGCTGCATACATTGGAGAAGAAGGGCATGTTGATAAGTGACTACACTCTGAAAATCAAAAGCATATGTGAGTCACTTACATCTATTGGCGTGAATGTAGATGCTGATGATAAGGTGGGAGTGTGCCTTCGTGGTATATAAACAGTTCAGAACTTCTATACAGACCGGGGAAAATATTCCGAATTTTATTGATTTGGTATTCATGTTAATCATTGAAGAAAAGAATCTTGGTGAGGATTCAAACTCCCAAGGAAAGCCCAGTTCTGAGCAGGCATTCTACTCTGGCAGAGGAAGAGGCAGAAGTAGAGGTTTCAAAAGTGGAAGGGGAAATAGTAACCAAGACCAAGGTCAACAACAGAATCATGCAGGAGGAAGAGGACAATTTTGAGGAAGGGGGAGCCAAAGAGATTGCAAAAATTTCCAAAGAAATGATTCAGTAATGATAGTAAAGTATGCTGGAATTGTGGTAAACCTGAACACTTTGAACGTGATTGCAGGTTGAAGAATCAAAATAACAGAAGGCAGCAAAACAACTATGCATCCGCAAGTACAGATGATTCTGAGAAGTTGTTCATGGTTCAACATCACATGATGAATACGATGTCTGCTAGTATTTCAAAATCAAATGATAATGTCTGGTATGTTGATTCAGGTGCTTCAAATCACATGACCAGTCATGCGGAATGGTTTAGTACTTTGCAAAAATTGCCAGTTCCTGGATATGTTGAAACAGGTGATGACACATCACATCTATTGAGCATACAAGAAACATAGCACTATCTATGGAGGATGGAAAGGTAAAACATCTTGTTGATGCGCTGCATGTTTCAAATATAACAAAGAATCTGGTTTCTGTTGGACAAATGGTTGACCAGGGATTATACGTGAGGTTCAATGCTGATGGATTATATGTAGAAGAGTACAAGTAGGATGGACGATTGGTTGCCAAAGGAAACAAAGTGGGTAGGATGTTCACATTAAATGTGGAGATTCCTGAAATGAATGCAGCCATGTTTTCAAAAGGTGCAGGAGTTATTGCAGATATAGAGATGTGGCACAAACAGATTGGACATGCAAACTTGCAAAGGCTGAAATTGATGCAATCAAAGGAGATTGCCCATGGATTACCAAATTTCAAAGTTGCAGAAATGCAAAAGGTATGTGTAGCATGTGAATTTGGTAAACAGTCAAGAGCATCATTTCCACATGACAAGCATGTTAGTGAGAATGTACTAGAAATAGTACATACAGATGTTTGAGGTCCAACAAAGACCACATCTATGGGCAGTTGCAGGTTTTATGTTACTTTCATTGATGACCATACACGTAAAGTATGGGTATATTTCATTAAAGAGAAGAGTGAGGTGTTCACTCACTTCTAGATTTTTAAAGCTATGGTGGAAACGCAGACAGGGAAGTACATTCAGACATTAAGATTTGATGGAGGAGGTGAATACATGTCAAATGAGTTCAATAGTTTTCTAAAAAATCATGGAATTTGGCATCAGTTTTCATGCAGGTATACACACCACAACAGAATGGCATTGTTGAATGCAAAAACAGAAATATTGCAGAAATAGCAAGAGCCTTGATGGCTGAGAAGAATATGCCTCATTGTTATTGGGCAGAAGCTGTGCATACTGCTGTATACATCATGAATAGAACTCCGACTACTGCTGTACATCAAGTTACACATGAAGAGAAGTTTATAGGTAAAAAGCCAAACTTATCACATCTGAAAGTTTTTGCTTGTATTGCATATGTACATGTTGCATATGAATTGAGGACGAAGCTTGATCCAAAAGCAGAAAAATGTGTCTTCATTGGATACTCCCTTAAGCAAAAAGGATATAAATGTTATAATCCACTCACATGACAGGTAAAGGTGAGCAGAGATGTGGTATTTGATGAAATGTCAAGCTTCTATGCAGATGCCAAAGAAGGACTAAATCTTGAACCAAATGACAAAGAAAATGCTGAAAAATCAGGTGCAGAATCTCAAGTTTTGAGTGGACCGGATGCATCACCAAGCAATAGTTCCAACTCAAATCCATGGAGTGGAAGATTGCGTGGAAATTTTAGTCCAACAAATTCATCAAATACATCCAAGAAAGGTAAAGAAAAGCTCTCAGCTGGTCATAAAACATGTCCAGGTTTTGAAGATGTTGATGGATATTCAAGCGGTTCAGAAAAGAGTCTTGATGAGGAACTTGGATTGCCCTCTATGAAGACTCCAAGAGTAAGAAAGACATATGCAGATGATACAAGGAGAAGTGACCCATGACCAACAAGATATGGGAGGATGCGTAATTTAGTGCAACTGTTGTCAAGATCTTGCTCACGCGTATACAGAGATTACGGACGCAGAAAAACACACAGAAAATAGAGGCAACAAGAGACAAGACTGAACACAAGATTAGGTGCAATCTCCCCCCATGCACTCTGTTTCGACAGTCCACAGAGTGCATGTATTTATAGGAATTTTGATTACGTCAAAAAGAGTGGTTACAAGAGGGCGGCTTCGAAAAGTAAGCGTGAAACTAAAAGTTGATAACTTTTACAGAAAGCCATTGCTTTCAATAACAGAAACTACGGTCTACAATGACCCTTATGCTAACCATTACTTTTCTAACAATAGAACCTTCTACGCAGGTTTATTTACAAGCTAAATAATAATTATTCGGATTATTGATGTCCGCCCTTTCACGCCTTGCACGCTCCTCACGAACCTTCAGCTGCTATATCAGAAACATCAAAAAATATATTAATACATTAATAATATATCACTTTAACAATGCATTGTTCAATAATATACAACATGCCTCTTAGTTGACAAGCAACTGACCTCAGTTGATAAAATAATTTAACACTCTAACAATTACAATATATTGTCCATGTTACTGTTACAATCCAACAATGCATTGGCTGACATATTCCATGTTACAATCCAACAATGCATTGGCTATTCCATATTTCAATCCAACAATGCATTGGCTATTTTATATTTCAATCCAACAATGCATTGTTCAACATATTCCATAAGGTATAACATGCCCCTCAGTTGAACAAGCAACTGACCTCAGTTGATAAAATAATAAACATGGATGGCCAATCACATGTTTCATCACTGAATAAAGAAAATAGGCATGTGCCATGTAAAAATACATGCATGGAAATGTTCATGGAGCTGTTACATTAATGTGTTTGTGTATGATATGTAGAAATTAAGTGGTCATAATGAGGTGTTAATTGTGTTTTATGTATCCATTGACATTCTTCAATAGAGTGATTTTTGTACTTAACCAAATATCGATGATATTGAGTACCTGTGCGTGTAGTAGTGACATCATGATCAATGATTTTCTCAGGAACTAAGATTTCAGATTGTTCTTCAATCAAAGGAGGGTCATCAAGAAGTGGAGCAAGTGGTAAAGTTCCTTTAAATGGTTTAAGTAAACTAATATGAAAAGAATTATGTATAGTCCAATGGGATGGAATATCTAATCGAAATAAATTATCATTAATTTTTTCTATAATGCGAAACGGTCCATAATAGCGTGGTGCAAGTTTAATTTTAGGATGCTGCAAAATATTTTTGAGACATCGTTTAATTATTCGCAACCATACAAAATCATTTTCCTTGAATTCTTTGGCTAATCGTTTAGTATTGATAATACGTGTATATCGCTCTTGACTTTTCCTAATGTGCTCGTGAACATCATGAAGTATAGAAACGTGATCTTGAGCAATAGAATCAGCCATCGGAATGTCGGTTTGGGTGAGGGACATGGGAGTGGGAAGCTTTTTACCAAAAACTATTTCAAAAGGGGCACGACCAGTAGTGGTGTGTGAAGTGTTATTGTAAGCAAATTGAAGCAAGGGCAACTTGTCATCCCAGTTATTAGGATTATCTAATGAATAACAACGCAATAAATCAAGAATAGTACTATTTGTAGCCCCACTCTGTCCATTACTTTCAAGATAAAATGCAGAGCTAAAATCTATTTTAGAACCAAAATGTTGAAATAAGGCAACCCAAAAATGATTACAAAACCTAACATCACGATCAGATAACATTACTTTAGGAAATCCATGATGTGGAAAAATGCATTTAATGAATAATTTTGCAGCTTGAGGTGCAGTTAAAGTTTTTCTACATGGAATGAAGTATGCATATTTAGTAAACCTATCAACTATTGTCCAAATCATATTATTATGTGATGAAGTGATAGGAAGACCTGTGATAAAATCCATAGAGATTTGTTCCCATGGTTCATTTGGAATAGGAAGTGGCATTAATAATCCAAATGGTTTACCATGATGACGTTTGACACGCTGACATACAATGCATTGAGAAACATAATGTGCAATGTCTTTTTCCATGTGTGGCCAAAAGAAGAAATCTTTGCAAGCAGAAATGGTGCTTTGTATGCCTCTATGACCCATGTAAGATGGTTCATGCATTTCTTTAATGACAAAATCTTTAAAAGCTTGGGTTATGCACAATCTATATTGAAAATAGAGAAAACCATTATGAAATGTATAATGTTCATCAGATAAAGATGCAGCATTGTTGAAATCATGCCATGCACGTGAAAAATACAAATCAGATGCATAAGTGGAAACCATTTCTTGAAAAGAATGAATTTGGATGGCAGAAATATTATTCAAAACAACAGAATGCAAAGGAAAACGGCTAAGGCATCCGCTACAACATTAGCTTTACCAGGCTGATATTGTATCATGGGTTGGAAATTTTGAATGAATGATGCCCACTTAAGATGCCTATCAGAGATTAAGGGCTGACTTAATAAATGCTTAATAGCCTGTTGATCGGTTTTGATTAATACTTCAGAGCCCATAAGATAGTGTTTCCAAATTCGCAAAGCATGCACAACTGCTAACAATTCTTTATCATACGTACTATAATTATGCTATGAGGGCTTAATCTTTCTACTCTTAAAACAACACTTATTCCTAAACCACTAGCATCAGTAACAACATGAAAGGGTTGTGAGAAATCAGGTAATTGTAAAACAGGTGCATGTGAAACTGCATGTTTAAGTTTGTCAAAGGACTGTTGTTGGGTAATTCCCCATGCAAATTTTATTTTCTTTTTCAACAACAAAGTAAGAGGCAATGCTAAATAAGAAAAATTTCGAACAAACTTCCTATAGAAACTAGCCAACCCAAGAAAAGAACGAACATCATTGACTGATTGTGATGTAGGGCCATTCTATGATAACTCTAATCTTTTTCGGATCCACCTGCACACCTTCAATTGAAATAATATGTCCTAAATATTCTAGCTTACGCTGAAAGAAATAACTCTTTTCAGGATTAGCATAAAGTGTGTTCTCTCGTAACAAATGAAAAACTGTTTCAAGATGCTTTTCATGTTCACTATCATTCTTACTGTAAACAAGTATGTCATCAAAGAATACAAGAACAAAAGCTTAGTAATCAAGAAAAGTATTGTTCATCATTCGCGCAAATGTAGCAGGGGCATTAGTAAGTCCAAAGGGCATTACCATAAATTCATAATGGCCATTTTAAGTTCTAAATGCAGTCTTAAAAATATCACTTTGTGTCATACGAATCTGATGGTAACCCGATTTAAGATCAATTTTACTAAAGACATGAGCTCCTCGTAACTTATCTAAGAGATCATCTATTCGAGGAATAGGGTATCTATTCTTGATCGTGATCTTGTTAAGGGCTCTATAATCAATGCACATTCGATAAGTTATTCTTCTTTTCTACTAAGAGAACTGGTGCTCCAAATGGGGAAGAACTAGGCCTTATAAGTCCTTTTTGTAGTAGGTCTTTTACTTGATTTTCTATTTCCTTTTGATGTAGTGGGCCATGTCTATAAGGTGCTTTATGAGGAGGAGAACTACCAGGGACTAAGTCTATGCTATGATCAAAGGATCCTCGAACTGGTGGTAGTTCAGAGGGATATTCAGACATAAAATAATCCTTATAAGTACTCATGAAAGGTTTATATGCATCTGGAAGTGTATGAGTATAATCATTGATGACATTGACAAAAACAATGCATGAGTTGAATCCTTTCCTAAATGCACGCTTTACTTGAGTGTGACTAATCAATGGAAATGGCTGGAAATCATGCTGTGCAGACAAAGTAATGATTTGACCTTTGAAAACAAACTTAAAGGTATGAGTATGGTAGTCAATATGTGGGTTATAATGGTGACGAAAAGGCATACCTAGTATAACATCATAAGATTGCAAAGGTGCAATTAAAAATGTTCGTGAATCAACATAAGGGCCTATGCTAATCGTAACATCTTGCACTTCTCGTGTTACATTATAACGACTACCTTGAAATGCAGCTTTCACTTTATACAAAGAAGGAAACGTTTGTAATTTAAGTTCTTGTACTAATAAATGTGAAATGAAGTCATGTGAACTACCATCATCATGTAGAATATTAACTAGTTTGTTATTTATTGTATCCTGCATGCAAAGAAGAGAGTGTAGAGAGATATCGTTACCCAAGGTACTTCAATCCTTCTCTAGTGATTCCTCTGTCCAAACAGGAGGAATTTCTTCATTATAGATCTCCATGTTATGCAATCGAGCTGTAGCCGGTTTCATATGAAGAGGTTGCAATCTGCACCTTATTTTTGTATGTCCAGGTTTACCACAATTCCAGCAAGTGATTCGTGGTCGCTTCTGTTGGGCATTCACTGCTGAAGTTTGAAGGGTAGATGGTTTGGTTGGTTGGAAAGATGAAGCAACAGGTGGAGTTAAATAATTGGATTGTGGAGGACGAGGAAAACTAGGGTAAGATGGGGCATTAAAATTATGCTTCATAGGAAATGAAGGTTTAACAGGAAATGGTCGTGGACGTGGTTGTTGTAGACGGAGTGACTTGGTTATGGACTGGAATTCTTTTTCTGCATCATAAGCAAAAGATATAGCCTCGTTGAGGGTTGTAGGTCGTAGGGTGTGAAGCTTAGCTTGGATACCCACCTCCAAATCATCTTCGTATTTCTGCTGCAAGATATCTTCTGATACATCTTCAAGCATTCGTACAAGTAGTAAATTTTGCCAGAACCGCTCTGTGTAGGTAGTAACCGTATCACCCTCCTTCCATGTAAGGGTCGTCCATGCACGTCGAACATGCAAATGATATTGAGGAGGAAGAAATGAATCCTTCACGTTTTCTTGAAAAGCCTTCCAAGTTGTTGGACGCTCCGTACTGTGCCGCAGGACATTCCACCAGAGTTGTGCTTTACCTACTAGGTAGTTAGTGGAAAATTTAACTTTTTCACTTTCAGCATACATTTCATCGGTATAAAAATCATCAAACTGTGACAACCAAGAAAGTACTAAAGGCCCATCCTTTCCGCCATCAAATCGTAGAAACTGGTAGTTTCTATTACCAATCTTTGAATGAGTAACATCAGATTGGGCAGACACAATAGCTTTTACTACTCTCGTAAGGTTGTCTTCCTCAGCTTGCATCCTTTGGAGGATTTCATCACGTTGTCGGATCTCGTTCTGAGCTCCTTGAAGCTCATGCCGCAAGAGCTCTAGTTGTTGTTCAAGTGTTGCCATAGGTAGAGGTGAATTACTGTAATCCTCCATGGTGCTCTTGGACCCTTGCTCTCAACCTTGGTGTATTGAACCTTCTTGTTTGCAACCTTGGTGTCTCGATCCCGTGTTCTCAACCTTGCTTGGTATCTTGAACACTCAATCAAGTGCCACCCAAGGATTTTGAAGGAATTCACACTTGTAATCTAGCTCATTGGAAAGTTCGTTCCGAGAGCTTTCCAACGGTATATTACACGCCTCAATCCGACCTACGGATTGAGAGATACACTTGATTCTTTGTTGGGTCCATCCTTGAAATCGTCGCGAGCGCCTTCCATAAATAAGAAAGAGAGAGAACTTGAGTAAAACTCCAAGAGATGGTGGAGTGGTCAAAGTACTTCCCTTGAAAGTAGGAGGTTGTGGGTTCAAATCCTCCTACCTTAGGGACTCTAAACCTCTCTATTACCACTCAAAAATTAAAATTGTCTCGCGCGTAGCCAACGATCGCCAAGGGAGCCTTGGGTGCCAATGTTGCCAATGTATTGCCTAAGTTATTGCCTAAGTTCTTTGCCTTAGTCGACGCCGATACCACTGTTGTCAGGATCTTACTCACGCGCATACAGAGATTACGGACGCAGAAAAACACACAGAAAATAGAGGCAACAAGAGACAAGACTGAACGCAAGATTGGGTGCAATCTCCCCTCATGCACTCTGTTTCGACAGTCCACAGAGTGCATGTATTTATAGGAATTTTGATTACGTCGAAAAGAGTGGTTACAAGAGGGCGGCTTCGAAAAGTAGGCGTGAAACTAAAAGTTGATAACTTTTACAGAAAGCCATTGCTTTCAATAATAGAAACTACGGTCTAAAATGACCCTTATGCTAACCATTACTTTTCTAACAATAGAACCTTCTACGCAGGTTTATTTACAAGCTAAATAATAATTATTCGGATTATTGATGTCTGCCCTTTCACACCTTGCACGCTCCTCACGAACCTTCAGCTGCTATATCAGAAACATCAAAAAACATATTAATACATTAATAATATATCACTTTAACAATGCATTGTTCAATAATATACAACAGCAACGATTGACATATGATAGTTACATGGCTCGTCATTGTGCCTACATGACAAAGGTAATACAAGATGTTGAACCTTCTTGTTTTGAAGATGCAATTGGTAATGCAGATTGGGAAAAAGCTATGGATGAGGAGATGGCTGCATTTTATGGAAATGATACATGGAAGCTAGTTCCATTGCTACAAGGAAAGAAACCCATAGGCTGCAAATGGGTTTACAAGGTAAAACACAATTCTCATGGTAGCATAAGCAGGTACAAAGCACGATTGGTAGCAAAAGGATATGCACATACATATGGTATTGATTATGAGGAAACATTCAACCCTGTAGCTACAATGTCTACTGTCAGAACACTTGTTGCATTAGCTATAGCAAAAGGATGGACTTTGCATCAAATGGATATGAAGAATGCTTTCTTACATGGTGAATTACAAGAAGAAGTATACATGGACCAGCCACAAGGATATGAAGATTCAAAGCATCCAGAATATGTTTGCAGGTTGCAAAAGGCTTTGTATGGGTTGAAGCAAGCTCCTCGTGCATGGCATGCAAGGATTGCTGATTACTTAACCACCATTGGGTTTTTTATGTGTGATGCAGATCATTTACTATATGTGTTGGCAGTGGTCAGGGCAGTCAAGGACTTATGAGACAAGGAAGCCAAAGGCGGGAGTCAGAGCAAGGAACAAACAGGCAAAGCAGTCAACACAGATCTGGCAAATAGGCCTATCATTTTTCATGAAGCTGAAGGTCAAGGACAAAGCACAGGAGCACATCAAAGAGGTGGACACACAAGAAGAAGGAGCAAGTAGGGAGCTCCAGGAAGTGTATGTCAAATCTTCAGAAGAAATCCCTACAAAAATAGTGATTTTTATCACTAAAAGCCATTGTAAATACCATTTCATATTTTTGTAGCTCCATTTTGTGCAAGCCAAGGAGTCCTTGAGCTTGAGGAGCATTAGAAGTACCTACCTATCAATTTTCATATTTTTTAGACTCCGTTTGAGCCCTCAAATAGGACCTAGAACCTAATTTTTAACTAGACCGGACACTAGGTCTGGACAGGCCCAAAGCTAGTCAAAAACTATAAAAAGAGCTAGAGAGCTCATTTTTGAGGTTAGCTGGTTGTAGAATTGAACTTGTAAGAGCACTTTTGAGTAATCTAAAGAACTCCATTGTCTCTCTCTTTATTCTTGCCTTGTGTGCGTGTGTGTATGTGTGTGCATGTTAGTATGCTTCTCACTCACACACTTGTGCCATCACTTGTTCGAGGTCTTCATACCATCCTCATGTCTTCCCGGATTGACATTAAAGGAGGTGCTACTCATCACTGAGCTACACCAAATTTTGGTGCCATTGCCGGGGATCGAGCTTTGAGGACGAGTGTGTGATGGTAAGACATAGAGTTGAGACGTTGCAGTTATAGGTATTTTCTTCACTTTTATCTTCCTTCTCTTATTTTATTCACCCTCTTCATCTCCATCATCATCATCACCATCTTCCACCTCCATCTCCATCATTGCGATATTTTCCGTTTTTTGGTCATATCACCATTCCCATACCATTCCCCTCATTTCAGTTGTGAGAGAGAGCGAGTGTGTGCTTGTGTTATTCTGTGTTTTCTGAGATTTTTTGCAGGAATCACCATCCCCAGCAGCTGCACCATCTCCAACAGGTAAAATTTTTGACTGTGCAGGTCCCGAGGCGTTGACCTCTGTCAATCACGATCCATAGAAAAATTGACTTTTTTGCAAAACAAAGTGCATAAACATGATGTGTAGGCCTAGATCATTCCAAAAGTGTGTTTAAAATTTTAAAATTCCTCAGTTTTTTGTCAATCGTGATCGACACGTCAATTGCGATCGACAAACGACGATGGACACTTCTCGACGGACTTGTCAATCGAGATCGACACGTCAATCGCGACCGACAGAGTCAATGATCGATTGACCACGACTGACCACGACTGACAGAGCCCTCGCATGACATGTGTCAATAGCGACCGACCCATCAATCGCGACTGATAGCAACGACGGACCTGTCAATCATGACCGACACAGTCAACGATAGTTTGACCACGAACAACAAAGCCCTCACATGCCATGTGTCAATCGTGATCGAGCCATCAATTGCGATCGACCCATCAATCACGACTGACAGCCCCGACGGACTTGTCAATCACGACTGACCAGTCAACGACCCTTTGACCACGATTGACTGAAATTCTTTACGTGTCAATCATGATTGACCCACCAATCGCGACTGACAGCAACGATGGACCTGTCAATTGCGATCGACATGTCGATCGCGACTGACACATCAATCGCGATTGACAGACCACGCGATCGCGATTGATTGCGAATTCAGCCATTTTTTTTAGGGCAAAGATATTTGGTCTATTTTTGGCTAATACTTGGAAAACATTAAAAGTTTATTAGAGCATTGTGAGGCTGCTACACAAAGTAAATTCCAGAAATCCTGTTTGCCTATTAGCCTCATTTGTCCCTGTTTTAGCCCCAGAACCCTGAACTGGCATAACTTTCTCATATGAAATCCGTTCGGAGTGATCTTGGGTTTGTTGAAAAGCTACACCAAATTTTGATGCCGTTGTCGGGAATGAGCTCAGTGATGAGTAGCACCTTCTTTAATGTCAATCCAGGAATACATGAGGATGGTATGAAGACCTTGAACAAGTGATGGCACAAGTGTGTGAGTGAGAAGCACACTAACATGCACACACATACACACACACGTGCACATAAGGCAAGAACAAAGAGAGAGACAATGGAGTTCTTTAGATTACTCAAAAGTGCTCTTACAAGTTCAATTCTACAACCAGCTAACCTCAAAAATGAGCTCTCTAGCTCTTTTTATAGTTTTTGACTAGCCTTGGGCCTGTCCAGATCTAGTGTCCGGCCTAGTTAAAAATTAGGTTCTAGGGCCTATTTGAGGGCTCAAACGGAGTCTAAAAAATATGAAAATTGATAGATAGGTACTTCTAATGCTCCTCAAGCTCAAGGACTCCTTGGCTTGCACAAAATGGAGCTACAAAAATATGAAATGGTATTTACAATGGCTTTTAGTGATGAAAATCACTATTTTTGTTGGGATTTCTTCTGAAGATTTGACATACAATTCTTGGAGCTCCCTACTTGGCCCTTCTTCTTGTGTGTCCACCTCTTTGATGTGCTCCTATGATTTTTCCTTGATCTTCAGCTTCATGAAAAATGATAGGCCTATTTGCCATATCTGGCCTATTTGCCATATCTGGCCTATTTGCCATATCTGCGTTGACTGCTTTGCCTGCTTGTTCCTTTGCTCTGACTCCCGCCTTTGGCTTCCTTGTCTCGTAAGTCCTTGACTGCCCTGACCACTGCCAACACATATATTCCCCCCCTCAATCAGAATGGAGGGTGCCTGTTTTACATGCTCACAGATTTTTAGCCAAAACCAAAAACTGTTTGAAGCAGATGAACACTTCAGACTTTTCTTTGAGTGGATATACCCATGCATGCTTGGAAAAATCATCAATGAAATTCACGAAGTAAGGATAGTTTCCAAAAGAACATGTCTGCATAGGACCAAAGACATCACTATGTACAAGTTGCAATTTTTTAGTAGCCTGAATTGAACCATCTTTTGGAAAGGAGGAACACTACATTTTGCCCAAAATACAGCCTTCACAGACATGTTTTCCATGTGTCTCAAGTTTGGGCAAAGAGGATGTTGGAAATTAGGTAGGCCCATAATTAATACCACAGGTCCAAGTTCCATAGATCCAGGATCAACAACACAAATTCCAACAATCTTCCAATATAAAACATGAACATACCACATTTAATCATACAAATGATGAGATAAAGATAGAGAAAGATTAGACAACATGTGTAAAGTGTTACGTAAGCCACTGCTTACTCACACTATCATATATACAAATGTCAATTTACAATGTGGGAGTCAAAATTCTCAACCACTTTATGTGAACATAAATAGATGGAAGAGTGTATATGTACAAATGTAACAAACATATTCAAATGTATGGATAGAAATTTGAATATATATGAGATGTGTGACCTAATAGGTTGTAGAAGAGTGAATATGAGTGATAGAAAGAGGAAGGATCAGTCTAAAACTGATAATCAGCAAACCCTCATCTGAACTTAGGCTATGGAAGACCCTAAGTCAGATACGTGTGTGAAAGATCACATACTTACAGAATTAGCAAAGAATGCTAAAAAGTTTGTTGCCAGAAATCCTCAAACTCATATGAACATACCTTCTCAAACACCTCATCCAAATATGCATAAAGCATACATGTACTGATTCTCTTGTACCTATGCCGAATAGGACTCCTCCTAATATGGATGTTACTGCCTCCATAAACTTCCAAGTAGTACCTATGTGCATAAAGAGAATATGTACCTGAATTCTTAACATAAGATGCAAATCTTATGTTAACCTCCATCCAATGTCTTTGAAGTACACCGAAATCTTCATGTAGAAGACAATCTTCAAATACATTATGTAGATGGCTGATCCACACCACCAAGCTGCTGATGGGTAAGTCCTCTCCATAAGCAAGAGTGTGAGCACACTCTTCTTCTCCAAGAAGAACTCCATAGCCGCTCCTCAACATGCTCCAAGATAGCATCATGGCTGCCCCATGTGCTACAAGCACCACCTCTATTGAGGTACCAAAGCCCCAAAGCTTGGTGTTGAACTAGGTGAAGGATGAATAAACAATGAGCCAATGGCTTCTTATATAGCATAGCTCTTGATAGAATAAATCACTTCGAAAAGCAAAAACTCATAGGATCGTTGTTTCAAAAAACAAACGTAATCTAATCTTGAAGGCAAATATCCATCCGTTCGCTGTTATCATGCCACCACGTTTTGTGTGCTTTTATCTAAAAGAGTAAAAAGCAAAAAATATTGAGCGCGTCACGCTGCCGTACGAGGGATTCGAACCTAGATCAAGTTTATGAAAGGCTTATGACTTATCCACGGTGCCAACTCGATTTTCTTGTAGAAGGAGCTAACAAAACTTGTACACATGATGTAATATGTGGACAATCTTGACCAATAGGACATTGTTTTCCAACAATCCCCCCTGCAATGTCATATTGGTACAAACTGGACTAGATCTGCAAACTTCATAAGCTTCAAACTTGTACTCCCCAAATTAACCTTCAAACCTTTTCTTCAAAAGTCTTCTTCAAAACTGAATTTGACTTTCCTTCAAACTTCAGAAACCTGAACTTGCTGAATATGAACCATAATACTTGAGAAAATATGCAAACTAAATATCCAATAGTGTACTCATCAAGCAATCATTTGCTTGATAACAAATATAGCATGTCTGACTCTGAAACTGCTATAACCTGTCTTCTCAAACCTGAAAACATACACTAGGATCCACATATTTGCATTTACCTTACGAAAAGTTTTCTCAACGTACTTCTGCTGCGTCATGTAAATACACTAAACATAATCAAGAACTGAATCTTGGAACCTGTGACTGACAACTCACAACTTAGTGTATTATGAACACTGTTGGTTCATCTTTGACTGTACTCAAGTCAACTCAAGTCAACTCAAGTCAACTCAACTCAACTCAACTCATGAATCACATAAAAAATCTATGATGTCATCATGTCATCATCCTTGTTCTATCTGAAAGTCTTTCATACCTCTTTCCTTCAGAACCTAGTATAAACATATATGTGCACACCTCCAAAACATACCTCTCTGAAATATCAAGCTTCTCTTCAATAGAATTCTGGAACCTTCTCCTGAACAGGAACACTAATAGGAACTTTCTCCAGACATTCTCCTTCTTCCTTCTTCTTATAAAGCTGGAACATAAAGAGAACCTGATAAAGGAAATATAGGAATACCTGTAGGTATGACTGCATTCTATCACATATGGCTAACAATAAGTCTTCATGTTTCATCATCCCCCTGGATGATTTAACACTACTATCCAAAATTCTTCAAATACATCAGACTTTATGAAATTTGGAATGTGTTCCTTCTTTCAATAAATATGATCTTTATTGATCAATACTTGTATCTGAAACAAAATCTCTGAACCCTTTTTATTAGCACTGCAGTTGCCAATAGCTTTTACTGTAAATCTTCAGCTTCCCATATTGTAGAATAAGGTTAGCTGATCCTAACATAACAAAACCTTGCTGAAAGCATTTTAGGATCCATAATCTTCTGCAACATAACAAGTATCTTTTTCTTTTCCTCTGCAACACTAATCTGATAAAATCTGAATCTTTGACTTACTTCTTCCAATGTTAACAATCTTCACAAACAAAGGATAGACAACTGACTCATAAATACTCAAGATCTTCAAGATCATCCAAGATCATACAAGATCATACAAGATCTATCAAGATCTTACAAGATCATATGAGATCATAATGATCTCTCCATCAAAATACTTGTACAGAATCTGTTCTTATCAAACCTTCATGATTGAATGTTTGATTTGTTACCTGAATGTCTCTAAGTGTCCATGCTTCTTAGATAAAGTTGTAAAAATTTTCTTCAAAAAAATCCTTCCCAAGAATCTGCAACTCCTACTTGAAACATAAGTGGACAAACTTCTCACCTTGAGAACTCCAAAAGCTGCAAGTTGATACTTCATATCTTCATATTATACCGAGGTGAAATGTGAAAGTACTTGCTTGACTTTCTTTTGGCTAACTCCACTTCTCAATCAAGTGTTAGGATCTTATGGAACACCTTTTTTAATACAAGCATGTATCCAAAAATCAAGGCAATCATAGAAAGTAGATTCTTCAACTGACTAGTATATAAAAGAAATCTGAATTTTTTGAAGTTTTCTAAAAATACTGAATATGAGGTAACTTTTCCAAACACAAAACCTCAACCCAAGTCTTCAACATCTACTACATAAAACTCTTTTACCTCAAGATTTAGATAAAGAAGAAATATACTTCTCTGCAACTTATCATATACCAAGTAGCTCTGTATTGACACTCCAAGAATTCTTTGAGGGAACATATAAACTACCTGCTCAAAAGCTTCAACTAAACAAAACTCATACACATATGAGTCAAAACATATATCTGCTGCTTTTCTTCCTCTCAATGCAATTCTTTGTCAAAACCTACTAAAACATGACCAAGTATCATGCAAAACAAGAAATTGCTTCTTTTTAAACTTTCTTCTTCACACAAGATGTTCTAGTAGACTTGTCTTTGGATGTAGAGGATAAAGTAGGAAAAGTATATGGAAAATATGAGAGAAAAGGAAGTCTTACTTTTCTTTTTGAAATGAGGGACTTTCTTCTTTTGCATCTTTCTTCCACCTGATGATGTCAACATCTTCAAACTTCTCTTCCATACCTTTTATTCTCTTCATCTTGAAGTAGAAAACACTCTTGACTTGTTCAAATGAACTTTTTCTCTTCCTCTAGTGCTAAGAGTAAGAGACAAAATAAACATGGTATACAAATGGAAGTGAATATAGAATCATGTTTTACCATCTCCTCATATCTCTGAATCAAAATACTGCTTCAAATGTGATATGATTGAATTCACCAACCTTTTACCTTGAGTTGGCTAAATATTGAATTACTTCTCTACATACCTAGATCACATTTTGTATCTAGATAAAAACCTTCCAACCAACTTACAAGATTGGCTGAAAACAAACTGATGCTCTTCACATTTGTCTTCTTAGATGAGCTTTCTTGCCATGAAGGAGATCTCTCAAAACTCTCTAGAAAAACCTCTAGATACCTATGTTGATGTAGCTAATGCTTTAACTTTCAAAGAATGAAAGTGTATAAAAGCACTCTTTGAATCCTTCAAATCTCTTCATAACTGCTCTTCTAAGATATGACCTGCAAATGATAATCTGATAGTAGAAACTGATACCTGTGATTTGATGTTAATATGATTCCTTCATCTTCTCTAAACAACTGATTTTCCTTGAATTTAAAGTAGCATTCTCTTCATAAAGTCTTGGACTTCAAACAATACTCTCTGTAAAGTATTTTCATACTTTTCCAAAAGTATTCGACTGCTAACAGATCATCAACTTCATACTCCACACTGATGAATAAACATGTGACTGAATTGTATAATTCTCAAATCTCTACTCATCTAGATTAAGGTGTATGTCAAATGTCAAATCATATTTTGTAAATCTGGAAGTCTGGAAACTTGTGAACCTGGATATGCTCTCATACCAAATGTTGGAAATTAGGTAGGCCCATAATTAATACCACAAGTCCAAGTTCCATAGATCCAAGATCAACAACACAGATTCCAACAATCTTCCAATATAAAACATGAACATACCACATTTTATCATACAAATGATGAGATAAAGATAGAGAAAGATTAGACAACATGTGTAAAGTGTTACGTAAGCCACTGCTTACTCACACTATCATATATACAAATGTCAATTTACAATGTGGGAGTCAAAATTCTCAACCACTCTACGTGAATAGAAATAGATGGAAGAGTGTATGTACAAATGTAACAAACATATTCAGATGTATGGATAGAAATCTGAATATATATGAGATGTGTGACCTAATAGGTTGTAGAAGAGTGAATATGAGTGACAGAAAGAGGAAGGATCAGTCTAAAACTGATAATCAGCAAACCCTCATCTGAACTTAGGCTATGGAGGACCCTAAGTCAGATAAGTGTGTGAAAGATCACATATTTACAAAATTAGCAAAGAATGCTAACAAGTTTGTTGCCAAAAATCCTCAAACTCATATGAACATACCTTCTCAAACACCTCATCCAAATATGCATAAAGCATACATGTACTGATTCTCTTGTATCTATGCCAAATAGGACTCCTCCTGATATGGATGTTACTGCCTCCATAAACTTCCAAGTAGTACCTGTGTGCATAAAGAGAATATGTACCTGAATTCTTAACATGAGATGCAAATTTTAACCTCCATCCAATGTCTTTGAAGTACACCGAAATCTTCATGTAGAAGACAATCTTCAAATACATTATGTAGATGGCTGATCCTACTACAGACATACAGTGTTCAGGAGAAGATGTGTCAAAATTGCAAACATTAGTGAACACCCATTCTTCATTATGTAGAAGATTAGCAGGCTTTGCTTTTGGTGTAGAGGCCTCTGCAACAACCATTCATGGCTCTTTTTTCTTTGCCTTTTTTGCAGCCAGTTTTGGAAAGTTCTTTATGACATGATCCTTTCCTTTACATTACTTACAAAAGAATTTCTACTTTTCTTATTTCTTTTCATCTTTGTCTTCCTTCTTCAAATGTGCAGCATTTGTAGATTTATGCTTACTAGTAGACGAGTTCCATTTTCCTTTGCCCTTTTGACTAGCTAGGAAAGCTTGATCTGCAACATGCATAATGGACTTGTTCTGCCTAGACTAATCTCCCTGTAACAAAACAGAGACTAACTTCTCAAATGACAAGGCATTTGGATTGCCTTTCATCATAAAAAAAAGAGTAGAAGAAAAACTCTGATATGGATCAAGAAGATCATTTAGAATGGTTTGCACAAGTGAGCTATTTGGTATAACTTCATCAACAAAAATCAATTGTTCCTTTAAGTCTTTGATCTTTGTTAGAAAATTGTCCATAGAATCACCTTCATTCATATGCTCACTCTCCAATTTTTTGAAGGTAAGCAACACGAGCCTCATTCCTAGCTTGGTACAATGTGGTAAGTGTATCCCAAGCATCCTTAGTTGTTCTACAAGAGCGAATGTGAGGAATAATGGCATGTTTGGCAGACAAGGCTATCAATGCATGTGCCTGAGCACCTTTGCCATCCCAACAAATTTGCTCTACAGTAGGTGTAGCAGAAACTGTAGCACGAACAAGAATCTGACGAATATCAACAACTTCAACATGATCTACATCAGCTTCAATACCTATATTTGTAGGTGTAATAAGAATTTTTTCAACAACCTTCACAATGTTCCAAAGTCCTTTTGCAACCAATACATTTTGCATCATATAAGCCCACAATGGGTAATTGGTACCATCCAACTTATCCTCAATAGCCAACGTACGGAATACATCACTGCTTTCAGCCATGGCCACTAACTAAAATACCCTGATGCAGAAAAATGATTGTATCTAAAACAGTTGAACAAAACTATCCTAACAAGTTCTACTAAACCTGTAGCAGACTTTGAGATGCCTATACTGACGAACCGAAATCTGTATATATCTTTTGCACAAAAAGACAAAAAGGCCTACACAAGTGCTGTGATGGTGCATTCAAAGGCCGAAACAAGCTGAGAATGCTCACCAAATTTTGTGCAATTCTGAGACTGTGACCGGAGGGGTGTCGATGACACCCTAGATGAAGCGGCGACCTATGAAAGCATGTGAACAACACAAGGACGAAGAAGATGCTTAGAGCACAACATACAATATGGAATGTATTACCACTAGAATGTACAAAGATAAGTACCCATTAGGGCTATAGGCATATATACAATCTGGGGGAGAAAAACCTCCTAAAGAGGGAAAAAAGTGCCCCCCTTAGTCCTAGTGTGTTCACACACATCACTAGCTAAATATATCAACAACAACCACAAGGGATACAAAATTTAAGAAACCATCCAAAGATGAAGCAGCCAAAAGTGATATGTACACGATCCAACACTATTCTAAAATGGATCCTTATAAGGAGGGATGATTAGTTATTGTTCAACCATCGATTGATTGCACCATTTTGAGATCCAATGGATACCTCCAAACAAAGATTGCATCAACATTTGCAAGTAACACCGGAAACCTCGACATGTGAAAACCATGTGCCCTTTGCATAAACCCCTCTTTTGCACCATTGAGGTCATGCATTTCCACAATATGTATTAATATAGGGCCACATTACAAAGTCATGCATAGACACAGTTGAGAATCCTAGGCACATGAGATACATTTGACATATGTAAACTAATGAATTATAATAATCTCTTTCTTCTTGATTTGTGACACTGTTCCAAAAAAGAAAAAAAGGGACAGGACCATGCGCTTGAAGAATTCATACACTAACACGATTACCATCATTCATTATGGGTTACAAGTACTTGGCATGATAATTATGGAACCCATGTTGGAAAGATCCAGAGGACATCAAGGTTACAACATGAGTACCTATGAAGCAATTCACAACCAATAACTGCTCAAAATCAACATTGACGACCTCTTTGGAGCAACTAGCAATTTTTGAAAGCTCACAAATACACCATCATGCTTGAATCCAAGGAAGAAGTACATACAAAGGGACTAAAAATTGCAAAGGCTAGCAATGAAAAAATGAAGATTAGGACAACCCAGCCCGCTACATTTAGAAGAAAAATCACTCTTGTTGATACATGATGGATACTAGCTCTCAAAGTACTACATGGAACACCCACTCCAACAAGGGTTATTAGGGACACAGACTCGAGAGGCAGAGGGGGGGGGGTTGTTGGCACTCAAGGTCAAGCATGAAGCACGGGAACATGTCAAAGAAGTGGAGACTCAAGAAGAGGGAGCATATAGGGAGCTCCAAGAAGTATACATCGAATCTTGAGAAGAAACCCCTATAAAAATAATTATTTTGATCACTAAAAACCATTGTAAATATCATTTCACATTTTTGAAACCCCATTTTTTTCAAGACGAGGAGTCCTCAAGCTTGAGGAGTATTAGAAGTATCGGTGTACCGATTTTCATGATTTTTAGACTCTATTTGAGCCCTCAAATAAGCCCTAGAACCGAATTTTCAAGTAGGCTGAAGAGTAGGTCTGGATTGGGCCAAAGCTAGTGAAAAACTATAAAACGAGCTAGAAATCTCATTTTTGGGGTTAGCTACTTGGAGAGCGAACATTGTTTTGAGCTTTGTATAATTTCTTGGAGTTATAATAGAGCATTCCATTGTTCCACTATTTGTCTCACCTTGTGTGCGGGTGTGCGTGTGTGTGTCTGTATGTGTGTTGCATGCTAGTGTGCTTCTCACTCACACACTTGTGCCTTAACTTGCTCATGGTCATCATACTAGTTCTTATGTCTCTGTGGATTAACAATTTTGAGGCTCTCCTCACATTGATGTTTATCATTGTGCTAGAGTGACAACATAGTTCACAGAGAGCAAAAATAGAGATCTTACTTATTGTCTTTAGCTGAATAGGCCACTATATGTTTTATTAAAGAAAATATCAAAAAGTGCATGACAACCATTTGGCCTTTCACATGGACACTAATGAGAACACCGTCCTTCAATTTAACTAGGCACTCTTTGTATAAACAGTTCATATTCTTTTTATCTTAAGTGTTGGAGTTTGAGGTCTGCAGA
This sequence comes from Ceratopteris richardii, assembly GCA_020310875.1. Taxonomy (NCBI): domain Eukaryota; kingdom Viridiplantae; phylum Streptophyta; class Polypodiopsida; order Polypodiales; family Pteridaceae; genus Ceratopteris; species Ceratopteris richardii. The sequence continues at coordinate 116,935,407 of CM035407.1, read as the reverse complement.
AGCATGCAAATAGCACAAGGAAGAAGAAGAAACTTGGAGAACAAAACACAATATTAAATGTATTACCAAGTGAATGTACAAAGATAAGTAACCCATTAGGGTTATAGGCGTATATACAAGCTAGGGTAACAAAACCTCTTAAAGAGGGGAAAAAGTGCTTAAGAGCTATTCCACCATCAACTATTATAAATTAAATGTGCAAATAATGATACAAATCACCCATATCTGACATCTCAAAAGAGGCATGAAAATCAGCCTTAAAATCAGTAATATACTTCTCATTAGAACCAGTGAGTAGCATGTCATCAACATAGAAAACAATGATTAGAAGCACATCATTTGCACACTTAACATATAAGGTGATATCAGCTAGACTGTTCTCAAAACCATGTGCAATCAAGTAGGCATGTATCTTATAATTCCTTTTTCGGCCTACACACTTTGTTTTCATGCCCTTTCTGCACAAAACCGTGAGGTTGAAATAGATACACTTCTTCATTTAACTCACCATTGAAAAGTTTAGTTTTAATGTCCAGCTTATGTACATTCCAACCATGATGAGCTACAAGTGCACAAATGCTACGAATAGTGGTCATGCAGCATGCGGGAGCAAAGATCTCATCAAAATCAATGCCTCTCTCTTGAGCATAACCTTTTGCAACAAGCATAGCCTTATACTTGTCAATTATTCCATCTAGCTTATGCTTAAGCTTGTATACCAATTTAGTGCCAATGGACTTTTTGCATGGAGGAAAATTGCATAAAGACCACTACCATTCTTCATAATAGCATCATTATAGTCTAACTACATAGTAGCCATCCAATTTTTTGACTTTTGTGCTCCATAAAAAAAACTGGATTATTCTCAACACAAAGACTAGGGGCAACCATTGCATAACAACCTGATGCAAAACAAGAACTACCCCCTGGGAGTGATGTGGTGAACAAGGAGCTAGCACTCATGTATAAGGATGTGCCAACCTATGTGGAAAAAGATCAATTCACAAAAGGAAGTAAGAACTACCCCCTGGGAGTGATGTGGTGAACAAGGAGCTAGCACTCATGTATAAGGATGTGCCAACCTATGTGGAAAAAGATCAATTCACCACATTTGCTCTCATTTTCTTCTTTGGTCACAAGATCAATTCACAAAAGGAAGTAAGCCCAAAGCTTTGTGGAAAGCTTCAAACTTCTCTCGATGTAGAGCCTTTGTGAAAAGATTTGCAATGTTATCCTGGCACGTATGCCAAACTGATCCCTCTAGTAGAGAACCTCTCTCCCTAACATAATTATAATGCATTTCAATGTGCTTTATGCAAGCATGGAGTAGAGGACTCCTTGCAACTTTTAATGCGCTCTAAATATCACTGAAGATGGTGGTGGGAGAAGACTAACCAACACGCAAATCATCCAAAAGGCATCTCAACCAAACACACTCAACAATTGCCGCAAAAGCTACCCTATACTTAGACTCACAACTAGAAGTGGCCACAATAGGTTTCTTCTTGTGCAACCAAGATATGCATAAGATACCATGCATGAAGAAAAAACCACTAGTGGACACACGAGTGTCATAAAAACCAACCCACTTAGAGTCTGAAAAAACATGTAAATCTGGCGGTAGCATTCCCCCCTTGGGACAAAGCAATCCAAGTAGCTCAGTACCACTCAAGTAGCGAAAGATGCACTATGTACATGCCAATGCTTGATACCTAGGCAATACATAAAGTTTCTCATTTGTGAGACAACAAACTAAATATAAAGCTGAGTTATGCATAAGTAAATCAAGCATCCAACAACTTGCTGATAGAGAACAACATCAAATGCATCGCCAACATCATGGAGACTAATACGTAAACCTTTATCCATAGGATTGGCAATATATTTGGAATCTTCAAGTCCAAAAATGCTCCAATAATGTGTGAATATATTTTGTTTGATAGAGAAGTATTCCATCATCAACTTGCATAGAATCAATATCCAAATAATGATGCAAATGCCCAAAATTTGACATCTCAAATGAGGCATGAAAATCAACCTTAAAATAAAAAATATACTTGCCATTAGCACCAATGAGCGGCATGTCATTGACATAAAGATCATTTCATAAAGATTTGTAAAAAACTAGCCACAAAAGATGCATAGAAAAAAGAGGCTAGAATGGTTGTTGCAGAAGCATTTACACCTAAAAATAGAGTCTACAAATCTTGTGCAAAATGAAGAATGGGTGTTTACTATTGTTTGTAGTTATGACCCATCTTCTTATGAATAGTGTATGTCTACAGTAGACTTAGATGTTTGGTACTTTGATAGTGGAGCAACCAAACATATTACCTGCCAGTGTAGTTTCTTTATATCACTTGAGCTTGCCTCTACGGGGAATACTGTCACATGTGCTAACAAATCCACTTATCCTATCATGGGAGTTGATAAGATCATTTTGAATAATATTGATGGTAGTTCTTTCACATTGTGAGATGCTTTGTTTGTGTCAGGGATCAAGAAAAATCTGTTGTCAATTTTAGCATTAGCCAAGATTGGCTTGGTTGTCAAATTTGTTGATGATAGATATACAATTCATGATCTGTCAAATGGCGATGTTATTATTACTTATGGAATTTTATGATGTGGGTTGTATAAGCTCATAGACTACACAAAATCTATGAATGATTCGGCATGTGCATTTCAAGATTCTAAGGATATTTCAGATGCAAAGCTTTGGCATGCACGCTTTGGTCATTTGAATTCTACTAGCTTGTTATGCGTGCAAAAATATGAAATGGTGTCGTCTCTGCTCAAACTTGAGGCACCTGGTAAACATGTCTATGAAGGTTGTTTTCAAGGAAAAATGCAATGTTTCTCCTTTTCACAGGATGCTTCAATACGAACTACTCAAAAATTGTAGCTTTTTCATAGTGATGTCTGTGGTGCTATGCAAAAACCTTCTTTTGGGGACTACCTTTACTTCATGATGAATTTTGTTGATGATTTTTATAGGCATGCATAACTGTATCCATTGAAAGAAAAGTCTGAAGTGGTTATATGCTTCAAACAATCTCTGGTCTTGGCTGAAAATCTATCAGCATTTAAAACAAGCACCCTCCATTGTGGTCAAGGGGAATCCATGTCTTCTGATTTTAATGCATTTCTCATTGAACATGGGATAAAACATCAGTGTACAATGCCATATACACCTCAATAGAATGGATTTGCTAAAAGAAAGAGTAGGTCTCTCATGGAGATGGCAAGGTGTATGGTTACAATTCAGGCTCTACCAAATCATTTTTGGCTTGAGGTTGTTATGTGTGCCACATATGTACTTAACAAGTGTCCCACCAAAGCACTGTAGTCTATCACTCCACATGAGGCTTGGCATGGTCACAAGCCATCTCTTTCTCATCTATGTGTCTTTGGTTGTTTGGAATAGGCATTAGTGCCTGGACAACAATGTAGAAAATTGGATGATAAGGTAGTGAAATGTATTTTTTTTGGTACGACTCTTTTTTTTGTATCATCCATAGAATAAACACATTTTGATTAGCCGTTGTCGTCGAGATTTTCTCTCCTCTCTCACTTGTGAAGGCCTATAAAAAACATATTTGGTGAAGGTAGCCAGAATTCCCCGAGAAGTCCAGGATGCATCAAGGATGTTAAAGGAAGCTCACATACAAAGTTTTAAAGAAATCAAGAAAGTCTATGGTAGCGGTCAAAGCTGGTCAAAGTTAGGAAATTAGGGAAAAAATTTCATTGTCACCAAATTAGATGAAAATTCATATACTAGTAAAGATTGTCAAAGGCAGTCTATAGCTCAAATTTCAGCAGAAAATGGATTTTGTAGCACATTGATATGCTATGTTCATTTTGTAAAAATGTAATTTTTCTAGTTTGATCCTACAAATTCTTGTATAGAAATTTATGTTAGCCATATGGTTTGGCATGTATAAAGATCATATGTGGCTACATATTTGTACAAATTTTCAAGGCTATCAGAGCTTCCTAGACACCTTAATGCCACCTTGCAAGCTTCCAAATGTAGTCAAACTTGTACAAGGGAGATTCAGATGGGAGTTTTTTCTGCATATACCTGAAGGAGATCTTTGGAAACATAGTCCTACAAAGTTTCATCTTCATCAAAGCCTATTTGGAGGGTCAAAGAGTACAAAGTCCAGTTTTCAAGATCACCGCAGTTTTCTAGTTTAAGCAAATTGAAGGGTTGAAGGACCACCACATGGCGAAAGCTGATTGAGCCATGTTGTACGATCAAGATGAGCTCATATTCAAGGGTGGAGATGCACTTATGCTTAAAGCAAGGATGATCCACGAGTTTTTCCATAAAAGAAGTTTTTTTTGACAATCAAAGATCAATAATGCAGCTTTTCTCCAAAAATAGTGGCTTATCTTATCCAAACTGATGTCAGCACTGATCCGACGGTCCAGATCATCCCCAAATCCAATGGTGGAGAATGAAGGCGCCTAAATTTCACTCCTTTACACTAGATTTGATAGAAAGAACAATTCCAAGCCATTGATTTGATTAATCAAATGGTTGTAATCGAAAGTAGTGATCCTAGAGTTGAGAGTTGATTTCTCTAGATCCAAGGGCCCAAATTCATTCAAAAAACTATATAAACCCCCCTCCAAACTCCTAGAGCATCATTGTTAGGCATCCATAGGGCTCATGCTAGCTTACGGTTTCCTTGAGACGATCACCCTCGGTTGAGCGAGTGAGGATCCAAGGTGAGCTAGTATGAGTATAGTACCTAGTTTCAAATTTAAGTTAGAACTCCAATCTAGGATAGGCTCTTGAAACCAGCATCTCTATCTTGACTCACCCTCGGTGGAGCGTGTGAGTGAGTTAGAGCTGATTTTAATGAGTCTTAGACTTCTTTAGCTAGACGTTACGAGCCTAGACATACATAGGGTCACTGGAGTGGAACTCACCTTCTTACGTGTGACATTCGGTTGAACTGTCATGGTTTGAGGGTCGGAACCACCTTTGATCAGTAGACTGCCTAGCTTGACGTACCACGACGATCTTATACATGTATCTTAATTCAAATCCTTTTAATTCATGTCACTTGTCACTTGTCTCTTGTCTCCTCTCTCAGTCTCTTAAGTATTTTTACATGTCTTCTATTTCTTCTATGTGTGAGAAGGCTCCGCAGAATTGCGTTGAACCAGTGAGGATGTTTCTTTGAGCTTGTGAGTAAATTCTATCATCATAATTCACTTGCATGCATATAATCCATACATACCCATACATATTGATTGGTTTCTGAAAGTGTATAAGAAGCTCCAATATTGGACCATTCTTCCTTTCGAAACTGGTTTATGTGTAAGGATTCCATCTATTCACGTCATGCATACATATCATCCAAAGAAGACTATGCATATGGATTAGAATTAGGAAGGGTTTAAGAAGCAATGGACCATTCTTCCTTCCAAATTTGATTCGTGTGTATGGTTCTCTTTCATTCTTATCATTCATGTTCATAAATCTAACTTGCACTCCTACATTCCCATTCCTATAATCATTTCAACCTCTCTCTCTTCTCCATACTCAACATTAATTTCACTTTCATGTCCTTAAACCATCCAACATTCATTAGCTTCATACACCCTGTGTGTGCCACGAATGGACCCGATCCACTCGGATTGCGATCACCTCCACACCGTGATGTTGTTTTTGTGGATCCATTACTTTCTTGTACTAAGGAGAATGCACTTAGCTCCAAAGATGTGTATGGCACTTTGTTGCCTCTTTTTAGAGGTGCACAGCCAAGTGTTGGTCTAAATGAGGCAATTTCTAAGCCTTTACAAGTTCCATATGATGATGTAGATCATTCCATTTTCTATGAAGATTTGCATGATGCACTTGTTGATGAGAGGGATGATAAAGAGGAGGTAAAAACTATGGCTAAATGGTCGGTGCAGACTTTGCACGATAGCAAATTAGATGCACATCTCTCATATCATACTCTTTAGGATCTCATAGTGCTTCTTTTGCATCAAATTGATATGCAATGGCTGCCTCTAGTCTTTGTGATGAGAGAGAGCTTGTTTCTTTTGATGAACCAATAAATTGGATGGCTACTATGCAGTCAGAATATGATGTTACTATGAAGAATGGTACGTGGTCTTTATGCAACTTGCCTTTAAGAAAAAAGGCCATTCACACTAAGTGGGTATACAAGTTGAAGCATTAGCATGATGGAATAGTCGATAGATATAATGCTAAGCTTGTTGCAAAAGGTTATGCTCAAGAAAGAGGCATTGATTTTGATGGGACCTTTGCACGCACCTATCGAATGATTACCATTCATAGCATCTGTTGCACTTGTATCCCATCATGCTTGTAATGTACATCAGTTGGACATTAAAATTGCATTTCTAAATGGTGACTTTCATGAAGAAGTGTATGTTTTTTAGCCCTGTGGTTTTGTGGAGAAAGGGCATGAAAACAAAGTGTGTAGGTTGAAAATGACATTATATGTTTTGAAGCAATCACCATATGCTTGGTACGAACATATACATGCCTACTTGATTGCACATGGTTTTGAGAACAATCCAACTGAGAGCACCTTATATGTTAAGCATGCAAATGATGTGCTTCATGGGCTATATAAGCTCATAAATTATGCAAAATATGTGAATGATTGAGCATGTGCAATTCAAGGTTCTCAGGCTATGTCAAATGCAAAGCTTTGGCATGCATGCTTTGGTCATCTGGATTTTGCTAGTTTGCTATGCTTGTAGAAATTTGAAATGGTGTCCTCTCTACCCAAACCTGAGGCACCTTGTAAACATGTATGTAAAGGTTGTATTTTGGGAAAAACGCAGAATTCCTTCTTCCCCAAAGTTGGTTTAGTATGAGCTAGTCAACAATTATAACTTGTTCATAGTGATGTTTGTGGTCTTATGCAAACACCTTCTTTTGGGAACTATCTTTACTTCGTGACTTTCATTGATAATTTTTCTAGGCATGCATGGCTATATCCATTGAAAGCAAGTCCGAAGTGTTTATGTGCTTCAAACAATTACTAGTTTTGGCTAAAAATTTCATAGCATGTAAAATGGGCACCCTCCATTCTAATTGAGGGGGGTATATGTCTTCTAATTTTAATGATTTTTGGGTTGAACATGGGATAAAACATCAGAGTATAGTGCTGTATACACCTCAAGAAAATGGAGTTTCTGAGAGGAAGAACATGTCACTTATGGAGATGGTGGGGTGTGTTAGTATATGATCAATGTCTACCCCTCATGATTGTATGCACATTTTCTAGGCCCCCATTATGAGGAGAAGCCAAGCGTGCATTACCCAATTGATGGGAAGCCCAACTTGTATGTTGGATGAAGGTCATATTGGACCACGTAAGGTATTATAAGGAAAGGGAGTTACCAGGGTCCCCAATTATGGGGTCCGAGGTAGCGGTGAGTGGACCCCCTGCCCCCGATGCGATGGTAAAGAGAATATTCCATGGAATATTCCCTATCGGAGTCTGAAATCACTTATATTTGTTAGGTCGGTTCAACTGGTCTAAGCCGTGTATGGCAATTACACGAGCGATAGCCGCCCACGCTCTACCGCCCATGTATAGCTGTCCATGGAAGGCCACCAATGATCCTATATATACATGATTTCTGCACTACCTGAGACATCGATTTGAGCCAGCATACCTCTAACTTGTATCTCCTTATCTAGAGTTGTCTAGATCACCATTTAAGGTCTACCTTGAGAGCGCATGGGTGGACAACGTCATCATCTTTGTACTTGCTGCTAGTAGAAAATTGTTGAGATTCTTCTATATCTGTTATCTTTTCTGCTACTGCTCCTATGTTATATTGCGTAACTATCGTCTTACATGGTATTAGAGCTGGAAGGTTCGAATAGCTTGAGAAGTATCACTATTTTAGCCTACTAGCAGACTAGAATATCAGTAGATTATTTGAGTGATTATATGATGGCTTCATCGTCGAACACTGGTTTTGGTGCTTCAGCTAATGTTAATCCTACACCTATTTGAATTCGCCCACCTGCATTCACTGAAGGAAGCTGGATGGAACCAACTATACACTCTAGAAGTTCAAAATTTCTGCAATTTTGGACTCCTATGAATTACTTGACACTATCATGGGACCGACGGGATTGGATCCAGAGCCTATACCAGTTGAAGATCCAGCAAATTCAAGATTGATGATTCAGCCAGATCCAGATCTTCTACAAGCTTGGAAGAGGCGGAATGCTGATGCATTATGTGCAATTGTCACTAGTGTAAGTGATTCTGTGCTTACTTTAGTTCAACATACTACTAAAGCACATGAGGCTTGGGGCATATTGGCTCGTCAATATGAGACCAAGAACCACACTAGGATACATAATTTAGAAAATTAGTTGGCAAATGAAAAACATTCTGATTCTGAAAAGGCTGAAGATTTTATCAAACGGATAAAACATCTTCAAGATCAATTGGCTGGAGTTGGTGTTGTTATAACACCAAAAGAGCTGGCTCAAAGATGTGTACGTGTTCTTCCAGCAAATTATGATGGATTAGTAACATCCCTTAACACTTAGGTAAGACCAACTCCCCTGACATTTGAAGAGTTTTGTGCTACACTTTTAGAAGAAGAGATGTAGTTGAAGAATCAGCAAACTACAAGTGATGCTGCATTCTCAGCAAATGCAAAAGGTAAAGGCTCTTCTAATGGATCAAAGAAGAAGCCAAAGAAGAAAAAGTTCACAAGAAGTTGCTTATATTGTGAAAAGAAAGGCCATGCCATCAAGGATTGCAGAAGGAAGCAAGGTGATGAGCGGAATGGGACTGTAAAATCATCATGGAAGAACAAAGAGTCTGCAAACAACATAGATCTGGAACTATGGGTAGCTATTGAAGAGGTATGCTCATCTACTCAAGCTCGTGTTAATGAACCATGGATTTTAGATAGTGGAGCTTCTCGCCATATGACCAATAAAAAGGATTGGTATAGTTCCCTAGTGTCTCTGCGGGAATCCATCAATGTAGTGGTGGGAAATGACTCTAAGTGTCGAGCGAAAGGAACTGGAACCATCTCTTTTATCACTTCTCTAGGTGTTGAGAAAAAGTTATCCAATGTTCTCTATGTACCTACACTTAAAAGAAATTTGTTGTCAGTTTCTGCAATAATAGATCGTGGACTCAAAGTTCACTTCAATAAGAGTGGTGCAGAAATCACGGATTCATCAGATAATGTAGTAGGTCAAGGCATAAGATGTGATAACTTGGATGAATTAAGTGCCTTAATTGCTACAGAAGATAAAGATGTAAGCAGGTTATGGCACCAACGATTTGGGCATCTCAGATTTGCAGTTTTGAAGGAGATGCAAAGAACAAGGATGGTTGCTCATTTGCCTGCATTTTCAGAGTTGAACCTTGTGAAGCTTGTATGATGGGCAAGCAACAACCAAAGGCATTTCCAAGAGAGAGCAGCAATGGATCTCAAGCTCCTCTAGAGTTGGTACATGCTGATCTTTGCGGTAAAATATCTACACCTGCTTTAGGAGGATCTTTCTACTTTTTGTTGTAAGTTGATGACTATAGTAGAAAGATGTGGGTTAATTCATTTGAGAGAAGGCTGATGCTTTTGGAAAATTTGAAAGGTGGCATAAGTATGTGGAAAATGAATCATGAAGGAAACTAAAGAAATTCAGAACAGATAGAGGAGGTGAATTCTTGTCAACAGAGTTCAATAATTACTGTAAGGAGCATGGTGTGAAGAGGCAACTTACCACAGCTCATACACCTCAACAAAATGGCGTTGTTGAGCGTAGGAACAGGATAGTAGTTGAAATGGCTCGTTGTATGTTAAAGGCTCAAGACATGCCTGATTCATTCTAGGTAGAAGCAATTAATACAACACTCTAAATTCTCAATCGAAGCTACACAAAAGCACTGAAGGGGATGAATCCTCAAGAAGCATATTCTGGTAAAAAGCCTTCAGTTTTGCATTTCAAAATTTTTGGTTGTTTCTATTATGCACATATTCATAATTCAACAAGATCAAAGTTGGATTCAAAAAGCAAAAAGTGTGTCTTCCTAGGATATAGTGAAGAGTCTAAAGCATACAGCTTGTGGGATCTTGAGGCAAGGAAGATTTTTGTCAGCTGAGATGTGGTGTTTGATGAACGACCACACTTAGTAGAAGATAAAGGTAAATGTACTATCTCATCAAAGAGACAAATATCTCACCCTGTGCCTATCAAAAGACAGGTTAAAGTTGAGGAGGAAACATCTGATGGAGAAATTTCCTCAATAAAAAGCTAGCCAGTTGTAGCTGCACAGTGTAAGCCACTATCAAAGTGGGCACAACAGCTCTTTGATGATCATAATCCACATGTAGATGTACTAGAATCATCCTCGGATGGATTACGAAGATCAAAGAGATTAGAGGACAAAAGAAGGGCCTCAGAACACTGTTAACATGGCTCTAATGGCAGATATCATGGGCTCGATAAAGGAACCTACAACCATTGAAGAAGCCCTTGATGATCCAGGTTGGAGAGCGGCAATGCAATCTGAGTATGATAGTATACTCAAAATTGATACATGGGATCTAGTGGAATTGCTGCCAAAGAAGAAGGTAATAGGTACTAAATGGATTCGGAAAGCTAAGTATAAAGCAGATGGAGCATTAGAAAAGTATAAGGCAAGATTAGTTGCACATGGTTTTTCACAAATCGAAGGATTTGATGTTCAAGAAACTTTTGCACCAACAGCACGCATGACAACTATTCGGACGATACTTGCAGTAGCTGCACAAAAGGCTTGGCCTATTTTCCAGATGGATGTCAAATCTGCATTTTTGAATGGTCACCTCAAGGAGGAGGTATATGTATCTCAATCGCCAGGTTTTGAGGTGCCCAATTCAAAAAATAAAGTTTGCAAGTTGAAGAAAGCTTTGTATGGACTTAAGCAAGCTCCATGGGCTTGGTACCAACGGATAGATAATTTTTGAAAAAATATGGGTTTTGAAAGAAGTACTTCTGATGCTAACTTGTATGTAACGAAAAGGGATAGCAAGCTAGTTGTTGTCATTGTATATGTAGATGATTTGATCATTACAGGAGATCATCAAGAACTCATGAATCAAACTCGGATCAACTTGGGAACTGAGTTTGAAATGACAGACTTAAGTCTACTCCATTTTTGTCTAGGAATTGAACTATGGCAAAGGAAGGATGACATTTTCATCTCACAACAAAAATATGCCAAATAAATTCTCAAGGCATTTGGAATGATGGACTGCAAACCAACTAGCACACCTATGGAGGTAAATCATAAGCTATCTATGGATGATAACATGCCTGATGCAGATGCTAAGAAGTATAGGAAGCTCGTTGGAAGTCTTATTTTTCTGTGCAACACTAGACCAGACATTTGCTATGCTATTGGACTGTTAAGTAGGTTTTCCAACAAATCTAAGGAGAGCCACTGGAATGTTGGAATGCGAATTCTAAGGTACATTGCAGGAACCTTGGATATGTAAGAAAATAATAGCACAACGGAATAGACCTGTAGATAGAGTTGAGAGAAAAACGCAGACAAAGATAGACGCAGACTAAGAGGTAGAGAACTCAAATTCTCAGATTGCAAAGCATAATGCAGTTACAATGATGGTGCTGTCCACCCGTGCGCTCCCACTGTGGAGCTTAGATGGCGATCTAGACAGACTCTAGATGAAGGGCTTACTAGTGCGCAATGATGTATAAAGCTCAACCTGGGCTGTGCTTATATAGCTTTTACAAGGCGGTTTGGTATAGATAAACGTAGTCGGGAGATACAAAATAGTCGGTAAAATATATGATCCAACAATATCTTCACGACCAGAAGTCCTACCGTCTCGGCCCTACGGGCTGGGGGGATAGGCCCCCCGGACCCCGCAGGAGGGGGCAAGCCCCCCTCTGCACTCCCCCCATTAAGGTTCTATGGGGAAACCGCGCGACGTCACAGGGCCTTTATTTTCACCTTAAATGGTAACCCAATGGCCTGGAAGTTTATGCCCTACCTAACCTGACGGCTAGGCTCACAAAGATCATCTATAACCATCAACGGTCACACATAGACCTCATCTAACTTGGAAGTTAGGGTTCCACAAATATCCGGGCTCTCATAATGGCTTCTCCTCATAATGGGGGCCTTACAACTTAGAGCACCATGGATCATTTGTGGTCACATGAGGGTGGAGTATTGAGCATATCTAACACCCCCCCTCAATGTCCACCCGATGGTGAACTACCTCCTTGGTCCAATCCCAAGCTTTGGAAAGTGTCGAAGAAGTTGCTCTCTCCCAAGAGCCTTGGTGAAGATGTCTGCTCCATTTTCTTCAGTAGGGCAATAGGTTATCTCCACGACCCCGTCCTCAATCAACTCACGCACATAGTGATACTGGATTTCTATGTGCTTGGTATGTGCATGGAAAACAGGACTTTTGGCGATGGCCATGCAACTTTGGTTGTCACACTTCAACTCTGTAGCCTCCTGTCCTTGTATTCCTATGTGCCATAGGATCCTCCTCAACCATACTGCTTCACATGCTGCAACGCATGCAGCTTTGTACTCAGCTTCAGTAGAAGATAATGCTACAGTCGGTTGCTTCTTACTGATCCAAGAGAAAATCCCTGATCCTAAAGAAAAGCAATATCCAGAAACTGATTTTCTGGTATCAATATCTCCTGCCCAATCTGAGTCACAGTATCCGACAAGAGACGATCCTTCTTCATAAAGAATACCATAATCAGTGGTTCCTTTCACATACCTGAGTATCCGCATGCTTGCCTTCCAATGAGTTTGGCAAGGTTTATTAGAGAACCTGCTTACTACTCCAACAACATAAGAGATGTCTGGTCTGCTATTGCACAAGTATATGAGACTTCTGTTGATATATTTAGGTAGTGATGTGTGTGAACACTCTAGGACCGCCGGGGCACTTTTTTCCCTCTTTAGGAGGTTTTTTTCCCCCGGCTTGTATATACGCCTATTGCCCTAATGGGCTACTTATCTTTGTACATTCTCTAGTAATACATTCAGTCTTGTGTGTTGTGCTCCAAGCTTCTTCCTCTTCCTTGTGCTGTTCGCGTGCTTCCGCAGACGTCTAACTCCAACAATTGGTATCAGAGCAGGTCGTTGATTCTTCTAGGGCGCCGTCGACACTCCTCCGTTTGCAGTCTCAGATTCGCACAAAATTTGGTGAGCATACTCAGGGTGTTTTCAAGATCAAAACAGCTTCGCTATGTGGTGCCGAAATCGCGATCTGAGCTCGTTTCGGCCTCCGAACGCACTATCGCAGTGCTTGTGCAGGCTATTTCGTCCTTTTGTGCCAAAGGTATATACCAGTTTCTGTTCGCCAGTTTAAGCGTCTCGAAGTCTGCTATAGGTCTAGCAGAACTCGTCTGGGCAGTTCTGTTCAACTTTTTGAGATACAGTCAATTTTCTGCATCAAGGTATTTTAGTTACCGGCCATGGCTGAAAGCAGTGATGTATTCCGTATGTTGGCTGTTGAGGATAAGTTGGATGGTACCAACTACCCATTATGGGCTTATATGATGCGACATGTACTGGTTGCAAAAGGATTGTGGAACATTGTGCAGGGTGTTGAAAGACGTCCTGTTACACCTGTAACGACAGGTACTGCAAATACAGGTGTTGGAGCTGATGAAGATGGTGTCGAAGATGATATTCCGCAGATTCCTGTTCGTGCTGCTGTTTCTGTTGCACCTACTGCAGAGCAGATTCGTTGGGATGGCAGAGATGCCCAGGCACATGCATTGATAGCTTTGTCTATCAAACGTGCCATTATTCCTCACATTCGCTCTTGCAGAACAGCAAAGGATGCTTGGGATACACTTACCACTTTGTACCAGGCTAGGAATGAGGCTCGTGTTGCTTACCTCCGAAAACAGTTGGAGAGTGAGCACATGAATGAAGGTGATTTGATGGACAGTTTTCTTACAAAGATCAAAGACCTGAAGGAACAATTGATTTCTGCTGATGAGGTTATACCAGATAGCTCACTTGTGCAGACCGTTCTGAATGGCCTTCCTGATTCATATCAGAGTTTTGCCTCTACTCTTCCATTGATGATGAAAGGCAATCCGAATGCCTTGTCATTTGAGGAATTAGTCTCTGTTCTGTTGCAGGAAGATCAGTCCAGGCAGAACAGGTCCATTATGCGTGTTGCAGATCAAGCTTTCTTGGCTAGTCAGAAGGGCAAAGGAAAATGGAGCTCTTCTACTAGTAAGCAGAAATCTGCAAATGCTGCACAATCGAAGAACCAGGATAAAGATGAGAAGAAATCAGAAAAGCAAAAATTGTTCTGCAAGTACTGTAAAGGAAATGATCATATTATAAAGAACTGTCCAAAACTGGCTGCTAAAGAGGCAAAGAAGAAAGAGGCTGGAATGGTTGTTGCAGAGGCCTCTACACCAAAAACAGAGTCTGCAAATCTTGTGCAGGAAGAAGAATGGGCGTTTACTACTGTTTGCAGTTTTGACCCATCTTCTCATGATCAGTGCATGTCTGCAGTAGACTCAGATGTTTGGTACTTTGACAGTGGGGCAACCAAACATATTACCTCGCAGCGCAGTTTCTTCTCTTCACTCGAGCCTGCCCCTACAGGGAATACTGTCACATGCGCCAATAACTCCTCTTATCCTGTTATGGGAGTTGGTAAGATCATTCTGACTACTGCTGATGGTAGTTCTTTCACTTTGTCAGATGCTTTATTTGTGCCAGGGATCAAAAAGAACCTGTTATCAGTTTCTGCATTAGCCAAGATTGGCTTGGTTGTGAAATTCGTTGATGACAGGTGTACAGTCCATGATCTCTCAAATGGCGATGTGATTATTGCTTCTGGCATTTTATGTCGTGGGCTGTATAAGCTCATAGACTATGAAAAATCTGTGAATGATTCGGCATGTGCAGTTCATGATTCTCAGGCTATGTCAGATGCAAAGCTTTGGCATGCACGCTTTGGTCATCTGAATTTTGCTAGTTTGTTACGCCTGTAGAAATCTGAAATGGTGTCCTCTTTGCCCAAACTTGAGGCACCTGGAAAACATGTTTGTGAAGGCTGTATTTTGGGCAAAATGCAGCGTTCTTCCTTTCCAAAAGATGGTTCAGTTCGGGCTATGTAGAAATTGCAGCTTGTACATAGTGATGTCTGTGGTCCTATGCAGACACCCTCTTTTGGAAATTACCTTTACTTCGTGACTTTCATTGATGATTTTTCCAGGCATGCATGGGTATATCCACTCAAAGCAAAGTCCGAAGTGTTCATGTGCTTCAAACAGTTTTTGGTTTTGGCTGAAAATCTGTCAGCATGTAAAATGGGCACCCTCCGTTCTGATCGAGGGGGGGAATATATGTCTTCAGATTTTAATGCATTTCTGGCTGAACGTGGGATAAAACACCAATGTACAGTGCCGTATACACCTCAACAGAATGGAGTTGCTGAACGAAAGAACAGGTCACTCATGGAGATGGTGAGGTGCATGGTCAAAAGTCAGGCTTTACCACATAGTTTCTGGCCTGAGGCTGTCATGTGTGCAGCATATGTACTGAGCAGGTGTCCCACGAAAGCGTTGCAGTCTATCACTCCATATGAGGCTTGGCATGACCGCAAGCCATCTGTTGCTCATCTGCGTGTTTTTGGTTGTTTGGCATATGCATTAGTGCCTGAACAACATCGCAGAAAATTGGATGATAAGGCAGTAAAATGTATTTTTGTTGGGTACAGTTCTGAAAGTAAAGGCTATCGTCTGTATCATCCACAGACTAAACGCATTCTGGTTAGCCGTGATGTTGTCTTTGTGGAAGATGCTATTCAGCCATTGCTTTCATGTACTAAGGAGACATCTGTTAGCTCCAAAGACATGTATGATACTTTGATGCCTCTTTTTACAGGTGGACACGCTAGCGCTGGTCCTAATGAGGCAACTTCTCAGCCTTTGCAGGTTTCATATGATGATGCAGATCATGCCATTTCTGATGCAGATTTACATGATGCACTTGTTGATGAGAGAGCTGATATTGAACAGGCAAAAACTATGCCAAAATGGCTGGTGCAGACTTTGCGTGACAACAAATTAGATGCACCTTTGTCATATCGTACTCGTTCAGGCTCTCATAGTACCTCCTTTGCATCAGATTGCTATGCTATGGCTGCATCTAGTCTCTGTGATGAGAATGAGCCTGTTTCTTTTGATGAAGCACAAAATTCAGAAAATTGGATGGCTGCTATGCAATCTGAATATGATGCTATAATGAAGAATGGTACATGGTCTTTATGTGACTTGCCTCCTGGCAAGAAGGCCATTGGCACTAAGTGGGTATACAAGCTCAAGCGTAAACCTGATGGTACAGTTGACAGGTATAAGGCTAGGCTTGTTGCAAAGGGTTATGCGCAGGAAAGAGGCATTGATTTTGATGAGACCTTTGCACCTACATGCCGTATGACTACTGTTCGGAGCATTTGTGCACTTGCAACCCATCATGGTTGGAATGTACATCAGTTGGACATTAAAACAGCATTTCTGAATGGTGACTTGCATGAAGAAGTGTATGTTTTTCAGCCCCGTGGCTTTGTGCAGAAAGGGCATGAAAATCAGGTGTGCAGGTTAAAGAAGGCGTTATATGGTTTAAAGCAAGCACCACGTGCTTGGTATGAAAAAATACATGCCTATCTGATTGCACATGGTTTTGAGAACAGTCCAACTGAAAGCACCTTATATGTTAAGCGTGCTAATGATGTGCTTTTGATCATTGTTGTCTATGTAGACGACATGCTGCTCACTGGTCCTCTTGAGAAGCATATTGCTGATTTCAAGGCTGATTTGCATGCCTCATTTGAGATGTCTGATTTGGGGCATTTGCATCACTATTTGGGCATTCAGTTTATGCAAGTTGATGGTGGAATGGCTTTGTGTCAAACGAAATATATTGACACATTATTGCAGCGTTTTGGCCTTGAAGACTGTAAGCCTATTGCCACTCCTATGGAGACAGGTTTATGATTGAGTCTTCATGATGCTGGAGATGCATTTGATGCTGTTCTCTATCAGCAGGCTGTTGGATGCTTGATTTACTTATGCATTACTCGGCCAGATATTCAGTTTGTTGTCTCACAGATGAGCAGGTTTATGCATTGCCCAGGAGTCACGCATTGGAAAGCGGTTAAGCGCATCTTTCGCTACTTGAGTGGTACTCGGCTACTTGGGTTGTTTTATCCCAAGGGGGGATCACTACCGCCAGATTTGCATGCTTTTTCTGACTTAGATTGGGCTGGTTGCTATGACACTCGTGTGTCCACCAGTGGTTTTTGCTTCATGCTTGGTAGCTCATGTATATCTTGGTTGAGCAAGAAGCAGCCTACTGTGGCCACTTCCAGTTGTGAGGCTGAGTATAGGGCAGCTTTCACAGCGACTGTTGAGTGTGTGTGGCTCAGACGCCTTATGGCTGATTTGGGTGTTGGCCAGTCTTCTGCCACCACCATCTTCACTGACAGTCAGAGCGCATTGGCAGTTGCGAGGAACCCTGTGTTCCATGCTTGCACTAAGCACATTGAGGTGCATTATCACTATGTCAGGGAGAGGTTCTCTGCTGGGGAGATCAGCTTGGCATATGTGCCCACGCAGGAGAACATTGCAGACCTTTTCACGAAGGCTCTGCCTAGGGAGAAGTTTGAAGCTTTCCGCAAAGCTTTGGGCTTACTTCCTTTTGTGGAGTGATTTCCACATAGCTCGGCACTTCCTTATTAATGAGTGCCAGCTCCTTGTTCACCGCATCACTCCCAGGGGGGATTTGTTGATATATTTAGGTAGTGATGTGTGTGAACACTCTAGGACCACCGGGGCACTTTTTTCCCTCTTTAGGAGGTTTTTTTCCCCCGGCTTGTATATACGCCTATTGCCCTAATGGGCTACTTATCTTTGTACATTCTCTAGTAATACATTCAGTCTTGTGTGTTGTGCTCCAAGCTTCTTCCTCTTCCTTGTGCTGTTCGTGTGCTTCCGCAGACGTCTAACTCCAACGACTTCCAACTAATTTCCTGTATCTTCCAATATCCACTGGAGGTGAAGTATCTTCAATAGATAATTTTGTGTTGACCTCCATGGGTGTAGAAATTTCCTTGCAATCCTCCATGTCAAATGCCTTCAATATCTGCCTTGCATACTTTTGTTGAGAGATGAAAATCTTCCCTGGTTCCTGCCAAACTTCAAGACCTAAGCAATAATGCATTAAGCCCAAGTCTGTCATTTCAAATTCTGAACTCAGGGCATCTTTTGTTTGTTGAAGAAGAGCATCATCATTTCCTGTAATCACAAGGTCATCTACATAGAGTACAAGCACAATTGTCTTCCCTCCTTTCTTTAGAGCATACAAGTTAGCATCAGAAGCACATCTTTTGAACCCTAGATTCAAGAGATACTTATCTATCCGTTGGTACCATGCTCTAGGGGCTTGTTTTAGCCCATATAATGCCTTCTTCAGCTTACATACCTTGTTCTGTGAATGGGGAGCCTCAAACCCTGGTGGCTGAGACACATATACCTCCTCCTTGAGGTCTCCATTCAGGAATGCTGATTTAACATCCATGTGATAGACTGGCCAACGCTTATGTGCAGCCATAGCTAGTACTACTCGGATAGTAGTCATTCTTGCAGTCGGGGCAAATGATTCACAAAAGTCAATGCCTTCAACTTGTGAGTAGCCCTGTGCAACAAGTCTTGCTTTATATTTTTCTAGAGTACCATCAGCCTTGTACTTTAGCTTCCAAACCCACTTGGTGCCAATGACTTTACGCTTAGGGGGTCGATCCACTAGCTCCCAAGTTCCATTCTTCATGATATTGTTGTATTCTATTTGCATGGCAGCCCTCCAATTCGGATCATGGAGTGCCTCTTCCACATTGCTTGGTTCCTTCGCTTCTTCTTGAATGAGATCAGCCATCAAGGCTGTGTTTACAATATGGGCGCTTGCCCGTCTCTGTTCCTCTATTCTCTGTGATCGCCTTGGTCCATCTGCAACCTGTTCTAGTGACTGTGGGATGGGATTTGCAGAATCATAGAGCTGCCTCACCCAACGTGGCAATGGCTTTTCCACTTGGGTGTCGGCAGGTTGGTGACTTTTAGACTCATCATCTGAAGATGATGCTTCCTTCTCTTGTGTAGAAGGGATAGCTCTTGGGTCAGGTTCATAGTGGATTGCCCCTTCGCTTGATGATAAAGTGGAAGCTCTCTTATCCTCCTCCACTGCATGTGGCTGCTCTTCCTTGAACACCATATCACGACTCGCCATGATCTTCTTAGCCTCAGGGTCATAAAGCTTATAAGCCTTCTTATCTTCGCTGTACCCCAGGAAGATACATTTGATGCTTTTTGGTGGAAGCTTGTTTCTCTCCCTATCTGGAACATGTACATAACATTCACTTCCAAATACTTTGAAATGGGAAACAGAAGGCTTTTTACCCGTGTAGGCTTCTTGTGGAGTCTTTCCATCAAGTGCCTTGGTGTAGCTTCGATTCAAGATGTAGAGAGCAGTGTTGACAGCCTCTGCCCAAAACTGATTAGGCAAACCCTTTCCTTTCAACATGCACCTTGCCATCTCCATGATGGTTCGATTCCGGCGTTCTGCAACACGGTTCTGTTGAGGACTATGTGCCACTGTGAGTTGATGCTTGATTCCCTTACTCTTGCAGAAATCTTCAAACTCTATTGATGTGAACTCACCACCACCGTTTGTCCTGAATTTCTTCATCTTCTTCCCTGTTTCAGTTTCAACAAGCTGAAGCCATTCTTTAAACTTACCAAAAGCTTGAGCCTTATCGCGAAGGAAGTACACCCACATCTTCCTGCTATAGTCGTCGACAAGTAACATGAAGTAGGAAGATCCGCCCAAGGCCTGTGTAGGCATTTTTCCGCACAAGTCAGCATGCACCAACTCTAGAGGATAGCTTGCCCTGTTCTTGCTTTCTTGTGGAAATGCCTTCCTCTGTTGCTTGCCCATCATTCAAGCTTCACATGGTTCCTTCATTTCTGCAATCGATGGTAGGTGTGCAACCATACCTCTGCGATGCATCTCCTTCAGTACAGGGTATCCAATGTGGCCGAATCTCTCATGCCATAGCTTACTTGTGCCCACGTTTGTAGTGGCTGTAAGAGCACACAACTCATATAGGTTGTTCCTCCTTATGCCAGTCCCAACAATGTTGTTGTTATCGTCCATAATCTTAGCTCCTGTCTTACTGAAAGATACTTGATGACCTTGATCAGTTATAGAAGCTACTGAAAGTAGATTTCGTTTTATTTGTGGAACATATAGCACATTTGAAAGCTTTCTGATATCGCCATTAGAGTTAATGAAAGAAACCGTACCTTCGCCCTCTGCAGGACATCTTGCATTGTTTCCTACCTTTACTGTGATGGGTTCCTTTAGAGGCTGTAAGGAACTGTAAAGGTCTTTTCTACTTGTCATGTGACGAGATGCACCGCTGTCCAACACCCATGAGTCATCTGTTCCTGAATCTTCAGCCGAGGAGCATACCTCCTCTATCGTAACAAATAACTCAAGCTCTGTTTCTGCTGTGTTGGCAGACTCCTTGCCCTTGCCACCTTTTGAAGAGCCACTCTTCTCTTCTTCCTTCTTGATGCGACAGTCTTGGATTCTGTGTCCCTTCTTCTTGCAGTGGAAACACTCTCCCTTGAACTTCTTTTTGTCGTTCTTCTTTTTGTATCCATCTTTTGAAGAGTCTGTTTTGCCTCCTTTGGCATTTGCTGTGAATGCAGCATCTCCTTTGCTACCACCACTCCTTGCCTTGAGCCGCAACTCCTCCTCCATGAGTAAGGCACTGAATTCTTCAAAAGTTAGTGGTTGAGGTCTGATTTGAGTGTTAAGAGCAGTTACCAGACCATCAAACTTAGGTGGACAGATTCGAAGACAACGTCGAGCTAGCTCTTCACTTGACTTTTGAACACCTGCTCCCTGCAAGCTGATTGTCCAAGTTCTGAATCCGTGTCTGATTACGAGTTTCATATTGATTTCTCAATATGTTCCATGCTTCACATGCCTTCGTAGTATGCTGAATGAGAGTCAGAACACTATCAGAAGTACTTGTAACAAGAGCACAGAGTGCATCTGCATTTCTACGTTTCCAAGCACGTAGAAGATCAGCATCAGGAGGAATCATTCGACCAGGAGTATTTGGATCAGGTCTTTCTTGGGGCTCATGATCAGTCCCAAGAACAGTCTCCAAAAGCTCATATGAATCAAGAATAGAAGTGATTTTGAACTTCCACAGGGTGTAGTTCGTACCATCAAGTTTACCTTCTGTGAAGGCTAGTGGCCGTATCCGCAACGTTGGGATGATCGGCATCATTGCTCCTCCTGCTTGTGCACCACCTACTCCTGTTGATGAACCAGCTTGGCCCCCAGTCGTAGATGATGATGCACCGCTTGACATCTTCTCTCTTTTGTTGTTCAGAACTCTGCAACCTCTACGTTTCTGCTTCTGCACCACTCAAAGCCTCCTGAGCTCTGATACCATGTAAGAAAATAATAGCACAGCGGAATAGACCTGTAGATAGAGTTGAGAGAAAAACGCAGACAAAGATAGACGCAGACTGAGAGGTAGAGAACTCAAATTCTCAGATTGCAAAGCATAATGCAGTTACAATGATGGTGCTGTCCACCCATGCGCTCCCACTGTGGAGCTTAGATGGCGATCTAGACAGACTCTAGATGAAGGGCTTACTAGTGCGCAATGATGTATAAAGCTCAACCTGGGCTGTGCTTATATAGCTTTTACAAGGCGGTTTGGTATAGATAAACGTAGTCGGGAGATACAAAATAGTCGGTAAAATATATGATCCAACAATATCTTCACGACCAGAAGTCCTACCGTCTCGGCCCTACGGGCTGGGGGGATAGGCCCCCCGGACCCCGCAGAAGGGGGCAAGCCCCCCTCTGCACTCCCCCCATTAAGGTTCTATGGGGAAACCGCACGACGTCACAGGGCCTTTATTTTCACCTTAAATGGTAACCCAATGGCCTGGAAGTTTATGCCCTACCTAACCTGATGGCTAGGCTCACAAAGATCATCTATAACCATCAACGGTCACACATAGACCTCATCTAACTTGGAAGTTAGGGTTCCACAAATATCCGGGCTCTCATAATGGCTTCTCCTCATAATGGGGGCCTTACAACTTAGAGCACCATGGATCATTTGTGGTCACATGAGGGTGGAGTATTGAGCATATCTAACAGGATATTGTTATTTTTTATACCACAGGTGATACACTTCAAGGATATTGTGATTCAGATTGGGCTGGAGATTGTGATTCTAGATAATCAGTTTCTGGATATTGTTTCTCACTTGGTTCAGGAATATTTTCTTGGGTACGTAGGAAGCAACCAACACTCGCACTCTCCTCCACTGAAGTAGAGTACAAACCAGCTTGTTTTGCTTCTTGTGAGGCAATCTGGTTAAGGAGAATTCTTGCAGATCCATGATTTCCATCAAATATGGCGAGTGTACTCAAGTGTGATAATCAAAGTTGTATGGCTATTGCAAAGAACCTAGTATTTCATGCTCGCACCAAGCACATAGAAGTACAATACCATTACATTTGTAAGATGAAATTGTGAAGCTAGAATATTGCCCAAAAGAGGCAAATTGTGCTGACATATTCACTAAAGCACTTGGAAGAGAGCAGCTCAGCAGGCATCTTCAGTAGATGGGCATAGGACCAAGACCTACTTGATTTATCATCAGTAAACATTGAGGGGAGGTGTTATTATATGATCAATGTCTACCCCTCATGATTGTATGCACATTTTGTAAGGCCCCCATGATGAGGAGAAGCCAAGCGTGCATTACCCAATTGATGGGAATCCCAACTTGTATGTTGGACGAAGGTCATATTGGACCATGTAAGGTATTATAAGGAAAGGGAGTTACCAGGGTCCCCAATTGTGGGGTTTGGGGCAGCGATGAGCAGCCTCGACTAGGGGGTCCAAGGGGGCCAGCGGGCCCCTTGGCTAGGGGGGTCCCAGGGGGCCAGTAGGCCCCCTGGTGGGGGTCCAGGGGTAGCACCCCTGGCGCAACAGTAAAGGGAATATTCCATGGAATATTCCCTGTCGGAGTCAGAAATCATTTATATTTGTTAGGTCGGTTCAACTGGTATAAGCCGTGTATGGAAACTACGCGGGCGGTGGTTGCCCATGCTCCAAAGATGTGTATGACACTTTGCTGCCTCTTTTTACAGGTGGACAATCTAGTGCTCATCCAAATGGGGCAATTTCTCAACCTTTATAGGTTTCACATTATGATGCATATCATTCCATTTTTTATGTAAATTTACATGATGAACTTATTGATGACAGAAATGATATAGAGGAGCACATCATAAATTATTGATGATATAGAGGAGCATTTATTGATGTGCCAGAAGCAATAATGATGTCGCCATTTGACATATCCTGAATTGTATATCTGTCATCAACAAATTTCACAACCAATCCAATCTTTTCTAATGCTAAAACTAGTAAAAAGCTTTTCTTGATCCCTGACGCAAATAAAGCATCTGAGAATATAAAAGAACTACCATCATTAGTAGTCATAATGATCTTACCATCTCCCATGACAAGATAAGAGGAGTTGTTGGCACATATGATAGTATTCCCTCTGGGGGCATGCTCAAATGAAGTGAAGAAACTACATTGCAAGGTAATATGTTTGGTTGCCCCACTATTAAAGCACCAAACATCTGGTCTACTCTAGACATACACTGTTGATAAGAAGATGGGTCATAACTACAAATAGTAGTAAGTTCCCATTCTTCATTATGCATAAGATTAGCAGACTCTATTTTGGGTGTAGAGGGCTCTACAACAACCATGGGTGTAGAGGCCTCTGCAACAACCATTCCAACCTCTTTCTTCTTTGCCTCTTTTGCAACTAGTTTTGGATAAACCTTTATGACATGATCATTTCCTTTACGGTATTTGCAAAAAAAAAATTGCTTCTCTGTTTTCTTATTGTCTCTTTCATCCTTCTTTGATTATGTAGAGTTCACAGATTTCTGCTTACTAGTAGAAGAGCTCAATTTACCTTTGCCCTTATAATTAGTTAAGAAATCTTGATTTGCAACATGCATAATGGAATTTTCCATGGAATCTCCTTCATTCATGTGCTCACTCTCCAACTGCTTTTGAAGGTAAGCAACACGAGCCTCATTCCTTGCTGGTATAAAGTAGTAAGTGTATCACAAGAATCTTTTGTTGTTTTCTAGGAGCGAATGTGAGGAATAATGGCATGTTGATAGACAAGGCTATCAATGCATGTGCCATAGCATCTCTGCCATCCCAACAAAGTTGCTCTACAATACATGTAGCAAGAACCGCAACACCCACATGAACCTAAATAATATCACGATCTTCAATGCCATCTGCATCAGTTATTGA
The DNA here is from genome assembly GCA_020310875.1 of Ceratopteris richardii. Lineage (NCBI taxonomy): Eukaryota > Viridiplantae > Streptophyta > Polypodiopsida > Polypodiales > Pteridaceae > Ceratopteris > Ceratopteris richardii. Next base: position 116,910,910 of record CM035407.1, on the reverse strand, counting down.
TTGGATCTTGTAGATGCATGGTGCAGAGATAGTACAATAAGAAAATCTCAAGAAAGCACACACAGAATATAGAGAGACAAGAGATTGAACACAAGATTGGGTACAATCTCCTCCCATATACTCTGATGGACGAGTCTATCAGAGTATGTGTATTTATAGGTATTTTTCATTACGTCCTGAATAGAAGATACATGAGGGTAGCACTTCGAAAAGCATGCATTTACAAAAAAATTGCTTTATTTACAAATCATTGCTTTCTAAGCGATCTACTATTTTTACAAAAATGTTGCTTTCTAAGCGATCTATTGTTTTTACAAAAAAATATAAAATACTATACTTTAAATATCTTCAAACATATCTGAATAAATCCACACATTCACACCCTCATGATTCTTCACCTGCTAAATCAAAAGACAATCACATTAAAAACCTCAAGACGTTAAAATCCATTTAATGTTCCATTACTCCATAAATAATAACATGCCTCCTAGTTGACAAGCAACTGACCTTGGTTGATAAGAATAACATAAACATGGATGGCCAGTCACATGCCCCATCACTAAACAATCATAAGCATATTCCATGTAAAAACACATGCACAAAAATGGAAAACTGGAATTGAGTGTGAATGATATGCATAGATATATATGATATTGCTTACTAGTGCATGTAGTAGCAACATCATAATCAAGTACTTTCTCTAGAACTAGAATTTCAGCATCCTCTTCCAATAAAGGAGGATCATCTAAAATAGAAGTGAGTGGTAAAGTTCCTTTAAAGGATTTCCATAAAGTAATATGAAAAGAATTATGTATATTCCAATGAGAAGGTATGTCTAGTTTAAAAGAATTCTCATTAATGTTTTGAATAATATGGAAAGATCCATAATAACATGGTGCACGTTTAACCTTAGGATCTTGTGAAATGTTCTTTAAACGTTTTTTTAGTTATTCGTAACCATACCAAGTCATTTTCATTAAATTGTTTAACTACTCGTTTCTTATTAACATTATGCATGTAACATTTTTGACTCTTCTTAATGTGCTCATGAACCTCATGAAGTGTAGAAATATGATCTTGTGCAAAAGAATCAACCATAGGTATATCGGTTTGAGTGACAAACACGGGAGTGAGAAGCTGTTACCATAAACAACTTCATATGTTTCACATCGAGTAGTGGTATGTGTTGTGTTATTATATGCAAATTGTAGTAAAGGAATTTTCTCGTCCTAGTTACTTTGATTATCTAAAGAATAACAATGTCATAAATCTAAAATAGTACTATTCGTAGCTTCATTTTGCCCATTAGTTCTAGGATGAAATGAAGAGCTAAAGTCTATCTTGGAACCTAAATTTTGAAATAATGCAACCCAAAAGTGATTACAAAAGCAAACATCTCAATCTGATAGAACAAACTTTGGAAAATCATGATGCAAAAAAATAAATTTAATTAATAACTTACCATGATGAGGAAAAATACATTTAATAAATTACATTTAATAAATAACTTACCAAAATCCTTTGTAGTATGGGTAGGGTCAATGCCTTATATAGAACCAAAACCTATGAATAAGCATGTGAAAAGAATTTTAGCAATATTGGAATTGAAATAGAAAAGGAAAGGTTTTATCTTGGAAATATATTAAATAAATAAATAAATGAGAGTGATAGATAAATAATTAAATAAATAAGGGGAAGAGAGTATTAGAAGTTCTGTTAAATATCAGTTAAAAGGAATGGGCTATCAGTATGTGAAAATAGGCTAGTGGATAAAGCATATCTCTTGTATGTGAGAGGTGGTGGGTTCAAATCCCCTACATGCTAACTAGGGAAATAAGTAAGCTAACTAGGGAAATAAGTAAGCTCTTATTGCCACTCATTAGTTAGAGAGGGTTCACACATAGCCAATGGAACCAAAAGGAACCAAAGTGAACCAAGAGAACCATGAGTGCAAGAGAAGCCAAAGATACCAAATTTATGCCATAGTTTTCTGCTTAGTCGACATCATGGAGTAACCACATGGATGAAGGATTTATAACCGATTTGATAATCGAGTTCGATAACCAAATTTGATAAATGAATTTGATAAACAAACTGAAGTAGAATAGGAACAATGCATAGTGTACAATGTGATAGTGAGCACATTAAGCATAGTGAGTATAGTGAGCATAGTGAGCACAATGAGTACAGTGAGCACAGTGAACACAGTGAGTATAGTGAGCATAGTGAATACAGTGAGCATAGTGAGCACACTGACAAATATGAAAAAATTTGAAGAAAACACCAGTGAACCAAAAAAAAAAAAACATGAATTGACAAATGCAAACCTGAACTGGACAAGAATTGACGAGCCAAAATGGACCCCCCCCAAATAACGAATGGATGCCCCAAATCATGAACAGACATCGAGAAGTATACCTCCATAGATGCATGTAGGCTTTGATACCACTATGGATTGGATCTTGTAGGTGCACGTACGCAGAGATATTATAGTAACAAAATCTCACAAAAGTACACACATAATATAGAGAGACAAGAGACTGAACACAAGATTAGGTACAATCTTCGGCCACATACTCTAATGAATGAGTCTATTAGATTATGTGTATTTATAGGTATTTTTTATTATGTCCTAAATAGAAGATACATGAGGGTGGCACTTGGAAAAGTGTGTGTTTATGGAAAATTAGCTTTATTTACAAATCATCTCTTTCTAAGAAATCCACTATTTTTGCAAAAATGTCACTTTCTACGCGATCTACTATTTTTACAAAAAATATATAAAATAATATCTCCTAAATATCTTCAAAAATATGTGAATAAATCCGCATGCATTCAATCCCTCATGATTCTTCACCTTCTAAATCAAAACACAATCACATTAAAAACCTCAAGACATTAAAATCCATTTAACATTCCATTATTCCATAAAGTATAATATCAACTTTAGTAACTGTATTTGCACGTGTAATAGGATGTTTTTCAACACCCTGCACAATATTCCATAGTCCTTTTACAACCAATAGTTGACACATCATGTAGGCCCATAATGGGTAATTGGTACCATCCAACGTATCCTCAACAACCAACATACGGAATACATCACTACTCTCGGCCATGGCCACTAACAAAAATACCCTGATGCAAAAAACATAACTGTATCTCAAAAAGTTGAATAGAACTACCCTGTCAAGTTCTACTAAACCTGTAGTAGACTTTGAGCTACTTATATTGGCAAACTGAAACTTATAATTATCTTTGGCACAAAAAGACAAAATTGCCCACATAGGCACCATGATAGTGTGTTTGGAGGTCAAAACGAGCTCAAATGGTGATTTTGAGAGCATGAAGTGAAGCCGTTTTGAACTCCTAATTGCCCTGAGTATGCTCACAAATTTTCATGCAATTCTGAGAGTGTGATTCGAGGGTATCGATGATGCCCTAGATGACGCGATGACATGCTCTAGTACCAATTGTTGGAGTTTTAGGTTTAGGAAAGCACGTGAATAGCACAAGGAAGAAGAAGAAGCTTGGAGCACAACACAATACTGAATGTATTACCAAGAGAATGTACAAAGATAAGTGACCCGTAAGGGTTATAGGCATATATACAAACCGGGGAAAAACCTCTTAAAGAGGGAAAAAAGCACCCCAACATTCCTAGTGTGTTCACACACATCACTACCTAAATATATCAACACATATGTCTCGTCTCTTTTGTTTGATCATGAAAAGTTCAAATTTAAGTGTTTTATTAATAAATATTGAGATGGTTTTCCAGAAGAACATTCCCATTGTTTACCTCCTCATGGGTAGTTGATCATGCTATAGACCTTCTCCGAAGAAGTAAGCCTATATGAAAAAACCCCCACTGACTCCCATATTCCCAAAAAACAAAAGTGGAAAGGCAAGTGAAGGAATTCCTGAATAAAGGATTCATTCAAACTTGCCAATTGCCTTGGGAACACCTATTATTTTGATTAAGAAAAAGGATGGTTTAACGAGATTGTGTATTGATTATCGAGCTTTGAACAAAGTTATGATAAAGAATAAATATCCAATGCCCTGAATATATGATCTTTTTGATCAATTGATGGGAGCAGAGATATTTTCAAATCTTGATGTTCCTCAAGGATATCACAAGATTAGAAATAAACATGAAGATGTCTCCAAAATAGCTTTTAGAACCAAATACGGGCATTCTGATTTCTTAGTCATGCCTTTTGGACTAATGAATTCCCTCCCTACATTCATGAATTTGATGAACACGATCCTAACACCTTACATAGGAAAATTCATAGTCAATTTCTTTGATGACATTGGAAAATATTTTCCAAGTTCTAGGAGGGAACAAACTATATGGAAAGGAAGCTAAGTGTTAATTCTTTTCAACACAAATTAGATATCTTAACTAGACACACCCTAAAACTATTATAGAGGTTCAAAGTTTCTTAGGGTTACCAGTATATTATGGAAATTCTACACCAAAATTTGCAGAGATCTCGATCCCTTCAATTTAGAAACTAAAGGGAAATCCCAAAAGCCTTACTTGGGATGAGGAATAGGTTTAAAGTATGGAATGGCTTAAGAAGCCTTAGCATCAACCTTTGTTCTATAGATACTAGATCCAAATGAACCCTTTGTGGTTGAAATAGAATGGTTGACCAATCGCTTTTGAAAGTCAAGAGCTTTATGCCATTGTGCATGCTATGAAGAGATAGAGACTATAGTTTGTTTATCAAGAAAGTATCAAATGGTTTGCAAACCAATACCAGCTAACATGTAGAAAGGCTAGATGGGTATAGATACTCCAAGAGTTTGAATATGAACTCAAATATCAAAGAGGGAAATTCAATGTAGTTATATATGATCTAAACCATATGGCTATGTTGAATTTTCTAAGTTTCATACAAATCTCAAATGTCTTAATAGAATTGATGAAAGGCAAGTATCAAGAAGATACAAGTTTTAAGGAAGCCTCGAAGAAGGATTTGAACCAAGGTACAAACTTATCATTTGAAGATAACTTTAAACATTATAGTATTTAAGATGAATATTTGTTATACAAAATAAAAATATGTGTACCTTGTCACAAGGAAAGAGATAAGGAAGATATCTCACACACACACACACACTCGCAATCAAAGAGAAGCACACACACAGATTGAGGCAAGGAACAATGATCTTCTTCTTCTTCTTCTTCTATTACATAAAAGGAATGTACAAGAATGACTTAAAAACAACAATACAAGAAGTGCCATATATAAAGAAAAGTACATGGGGAAAATGCTAATGTCCACGAATGAGTGAGCTGGCAAGAAACAAATGTGTCATCATTCTCGGTAGATAAATCTAGTAAGCTCAGTGAAGTATCCCTGACATATACTGGCGTGACCACTATACATGTCAGAGAAATGAAAAACTCATATGTGTCATCCTGGATCATCACATGTTGAGCTTGATCTCATCACCCCTCGAAGCTCAACGTCATATCCTCTAATTCAACCATCTTTCAAAACTTCTTCAACTTCTTTGCTTCAAGTGCTTTAGTGAAAATATCAACAACTTGCTCATCTATTCTCACATAGACAAGATCAATATCACCTACTAATACCTTCTCTTTGATAAAGTGATAATGTATACCTCAATATGATTTGTTCTAGCATGGAAAATACGATTCTGTGCTAACTATATGTTGCTAAGATTATCACAATAAAAGGTCATAGGCTTTTGCACTTCCACACCTAAGTCTACAAGTAGCATCTCTAGCCATGATGCCTCACATGCTACCATTGCAACACCTCTATACTTAGCCTTTGTACTCGACAAAGCAACAATGGGTTGCTTCTTACTGCTCCATGTCATAGCTGCACTCCCAAGTAAGAATAGAAAACCACTAGTAGATCTTCTATCTGGAATGCTACCATCTCAATCGGAATCAGTGTATCCATGAACCTACAAATCTACACCAACTTCATAAAACAATGCACAATCCAAAGTAGCACTCACATAATGTAGAGTGCACCTCAAAGCATCCAAATGTGGCTTCTTGGGAACCTGCATAAATCAACTTTCAAGTCCAATAGTGTAGCTTAGATCAGGCCTTGTAATTGTGAGATATATCAAGCTTCCCACAATTTTCGTGTACATAGTAGCATTTTCCAATGCTTCATCTGATGTAGTATCCAACTTCAAATTCTGATCTAATGGCATAGAAATTGGCTTACAATCAGCCATACCATACTTTTGCAGCATATTCAAGGCATATTGCCTTTGTGACATCCATATATCTGTTTTTGTATGTATAAACTCAATGCCCAAGAAGTAGCATAGTATACCAAGATTTTTCATGTTAAATTCCTGCATAAGGAGTTGCTTTATCTATTTGATGCTTGCTTCATTGGCACCTCCTACAATCAATTCATCAATATAAATAGCCATAATTGTGATGCCATCATCACCTTTCCTTGCATATAATGAATGATCTGCATCACACATAGAAAACCCAATGGTGGTTAAGTGGTTAGCAATCCTTGCATTCCATGCATGAGGAGCTTGCTTAGGTCCATACAAAGCCTTTTGCAACCTGCAAACATATTCTAGGTGCTTTGAATCTTCATACCCTTGTGGTTGGTCCATTTATACTTCTTCCTATAACTCAGCATGTAGGAAAGCATTCTTCACATCCATATGATGTAAAGTCCATCCTTTTGCTATAGCTAATGCAACAAGCATTTTGACAGTAGACATTTAAACTACAAAGCTAAAAATTTCCTCATAATCAATTCCATATGTTTGTGCATATCCTTTTGCGACCAATCTTGCTTTATATCTGCTTATGTTACCATCAAAATTGTGCTTTACCTTGTAAACCCACTTGCAGCCTATGGGTTTCTTTCTTTGTGGCAATGGAAACAACTTCCATGTTTCGTTTCCATCAAGTGCAGTCATCTTCTAATCCATAGCTTTTCCCAAATCTACATTTCCAATTGCATCTTCAAAGCAATAAGGTTCAGCATCTTGTATTACCTTGGTCATGTAGGCACAATGATGAGCCATATAACTATCATACATCAATCATTGCACTAAATTCTACATCCTCCCAGATATTCTTTGTCCTGGTCACTTCTCCTTGTATCATCCACATGTGCCTTTCCTAATCCTAGAGTCTTCACAGAGGGCAATCCAAGTTCCTCATAAAGACTCTTTTCTGAAGCGCTTGAATCTTCATCAACGTCTTCAAAACCTGCACATGTTTTACTACCGAAAGAAAGCTTTCCTTTACCTTTCTTGGATGTATTTGATGAATTTTCTGGACTAAAATTTCCACGCAATCTTCCACTCCATGGATTTGATTTGGAACTATTCCTTGGTGATGCATCCAGTCCACTCAAAACCGAGATTTTGCACTTGATTTTTCATCATTTTCTTTGTCATTTGGTTCAAGATTTAGTCCTTCTTTGGGATCTACATAGAAGCTACATTTCATTAAATACCACATCTCTGCTTAGCTTCACCTGTCGTGTGAGTGGGTTATAACATTTATACCCATTTTTCTCAAGGGAGTACCCAATGAAGATACATTTTTATGCTTTTGGATCAAGCTTTGTCCTCAACTCGTTTGGAACATGTACATATGCAATACAACCAAATACTTTCATATGTGATAAGTTTGGCTTTTTACCTGTAAACTTCTCTTCAGGTGTAACTTGATGTACTTCAAGAGTTGGAATTCTGTTCATGATGTATATAGCAGTATGCACAGCTTTTGCCCAATAACAATGAGGCATATTCTTCTCAACCATAAAAAATCTTGTTATTTTTGTAATATGTCTATTTTTGCATTTAGCAACACCATTCTGTTGTGGTGTGTACCTGCATGAAAACTGACATCAAATCAATGTTGCTAAACTTGTTTGACATGTATTCACCTCCTCCATCAGACCTTAATGTCTGAATATACTTTCTATCTGCTTTTCGGCCATGGCCTTAAAATTCTAGAAGTGAGTGAACACCTCACTCTTCTCTTTCATGAAATATACCCATACTTTCTATTTATGGTAATCAATGAAAGTAACATAAAATCTGCAACCACCCATAGATGTGGACTTTGTAGGACCCCAAACATCTATATGCACTATTTCTAGTACACTCTTACTAACATGCTTGTCATGCAAAAATGATGCTCTTGACTATTTACCAAATTGACAGGTTGCACATACCTTTTGTATTTTTGCAACTTTGAAATTTGGTCATGCATTGATAATCTCCTTTGACTGCATCAATTTCCACCTCTACAAGTTTGCATGTCCGATTTGTTTGTGCTAGATCCCTATATCAACAATAACTCCTACACCTTTTGCAAACATGGTTGCATTCATTTCATGAATTTTTCACATTTAAGGTGAACATCCTACTCACTTTGTTTCCTTTGGCAATCAATCTTCCATCCTGTTTGTACTCTTCCACATATAGCCCATCAACATTGAACCTGACTTGTAATCACTGGTCAACCATTTGTCCAACAGAAACTAGACTCTTTGTTATATATGAAACATGCAGCACATCAGCAAGATGTTTTGCCTTTCCATTCTCCGTAGATATGTTTCCTGTATGCTCAATAGGGTGTGATGTGGCATGACTTGTTTCAACATATCCAGGAATTGGCAATTTTTGCAAAGTGCTAAACCATTCCGCATGACTGGTCATGTGGTTTGAAGAACCTAAATCAACATACCAGACATAATCATTCGATTTTGAAACATCAGCATACATCGTATTCATCATGTGATGTTGAACCATGAACAACTTCTCATAATCATTTGCACTTGTGGATGCATAGTTGTTTTACTGCCTTTTGTTATGTTGATTCTTCAACCTACAATCATGTTCAAAGTGTCTAGGTTTACCACAATTCTAGCATCCCTTACTGTGATTACCTGAATTATTTCTTTGGAATTTTTTGCGGCCTCTTTGGCTCCCCCTGTCTCAAAACTATCCTCTTCCTCCTGCATGATTCTTTTGTTGACCTTGGTCCTAGTTATTGTGTCCACTTCCACTTTCGAAGCCTCTACCTCTACCTCTTCCTCTGCTAGAGTAGAAAACCTGCTCAGAACTGGGTTTTCCTTGGGATTTCGAATCCTCACTAGGGTTCGTTTCTTCAATAATTAGCATGGATACCAAATCAGCAAAATTCGAAATATTTTCCCTGGTCTGTATAGAAGTTTTGAAATGCTTATATGAAGCTCCTAAACCATGAAGGAACACTTCCATCTTATCATCATCATCTACATTTATTCCAATAGATGCAAGTGACTCACATATGCTTTTGATTTTCAGGTTTAGTCACTAACTGACATGCCCTTTTTCTCCAATGTATGTAGCTCATTCTTGAGTTGCAATTTCCATGCATTTGTATTGGTCTCATACAAAGTGATGAAACTGTTCCAAGCCTCTTTCAGAGTTTTGGCATCTTGTATGTTTCCAATCATGCTACCTTGTATGCTAACAGATAGCCAATACATTACCTTTTGTGCTCATTGATTCCATTCCTCATATGCTCTTAATTACTCTACAATCTGATTCCTCTCTGGTAATTGCAGAGGATTTTTCGTTCTCTCCTTCGATGTACTTCTAGTAGCCTTTCCCTATCAGGAAAATTTTCATTCTGAATCTCCAAGCATGGAAGTTATTCTTGTTTAGCTTATTGCTCATAAACTGACTCATTCCATCTGCGTTTGCCATTTCTGTAGCAATTCACACACTGCAAAAACATACAAGTAGTACTTCTACTTGAACACTGTCGTACTTTGACGTGATAGTTTGATCTTAGAAAAATACAATTTTTATGTATCAGCAGTACACAAAATTGCTTCAAAATCTATATCTCGAATATATAAGTGTTGCTGAATAGGACACAAGTTACAATTTTGCAAACTAAATTGATTTTTTTGTGGGCCCCACCTTGGGGTCTTAAAACGGAGGTCTTCTACCTTCATGCCAATTTTGGTAGCAATCTGAGGTCGTTTGTGAATCGTGCTTTCTCCACCCCTTCTCGCATACTCTTCACCATCGGCCTTCTCCACGAGCTCTCTGCAGCCACACTGGCTCTGATACCATGTCACGAGGAAGGAGACAAGGAAGATATCTCACACATACTCTCACAATCAAAGAGAAGCATACACACAGATTGAGTCAAGGAAGAATGATCTTCCTTTTCTTCTTCTATTACATAAAAGGAATGTACAAGAATGATCTAAAAACAACAATACAACAAGTGCCATATATAAAGAAAAGTACATGGGGAAAATCCTAATATCCGTGAATGAGTGAGCTGGCAAGAAACAAATGTGCCATCATTCTCGGTAGATAAATCTAGTAAGCTCAGTGAAGTATCCCTGACATATATTGGCATGACCATTATACATGTTAGAGAAATGAAAAACTGATACGTGTCATCTTGGATCATGAATGCCATTATGCCCCAAGTGCCAATCATCCAAGAATCAACAAAACTTATGAATTGGTCAAACGTCAGTTCTATTGGCCTAGTGTACTTAAAGATGTACAAAACTATGTACCTAGGTGTACAAATTGTCATGTAAATAAACAAGAGAATTTCAAGATTGGAAGCTTGTTACATCCTTTGGAAATTTCCAACTGAAATGATAAAGTATTCCAATGGACTTTATCATGGGCTTGCCTCAGTTTGGCTCATAGTTGATTGGTTGATCAAAATGGCTCATTTAATTCCTAGAACTATAGTTAAAACTCTTGAATTGGCTAAAACATTTGTGGAACATCCCTACCGACTCTATGGTCTGCCATAAGACATATTGTCTAATAGAGATAGAGGATTCACCAATCATTCTTGGAGATTTGTCTTCAATAGGCTAGAAACAAAGTTGACTATGATGACAATTGAACATCCATAGATGGATGGGAAAAAGAAAGGATCAATTGAACACTTGAAGATATCGAATGAGCCTATGTTTGTTCAAATAAAAATTATTGGGAAGAATATTAACCTTTAGTTGAGTTTGCTCACAATAGTAGGGGTTTCAACCAAGGGCACAATATGGAGTTGGATTGAAAAATGAGAAAGTCAAAGCAACTAAAGATTTCTTGGAATATGTGAACTTTAAGTTGAAAGCAGCTAGAGAAAACTTGAGGAAAGCACATGATAGAGCTAAAGTATATAGTGACCCTAAGAGGAAAGATATTTCCTTTCAGGTTGGAGAACAAGTATATTTGAAAGTTCTCAAGAAATCTGAAACTCTAAATACAAGACCCTATCCTAAACTTTGTCAAATATTTTGTGGCCCTTTCAAGATTCTTAGAAAGGTTGGGACTGTGGCTTATGAATTGGAGTTTCCAAACAATTGTCTACTTCACCAAATATTTCATGTTAGTAGAGTGAAAGGAAAACTGGTTGAACACGATATCCTTGTATCTTATGACACAATAGTCCAACCTACCTCACTTTACAACATACCTCATGAACCACAAAAATTACTAATCACTCGAGATAAAAATACTAGGAATAATTTATACAAAGAGTGCTAGTTAAATGGAAGGATGGGACAAAAGAAAGCACCACTTGGGAATGAGTAAATTCCATCAAAAAAGATTTCTCTTTTCTCCAATGTTAAGTTAGAAATGCGGCAAATCTTGGAGAGTGATCCCTGATCGATGAGACTGATCATGGTGGATGTGGAAATACTCCAAATATTATACCTACATTCATTTTTGAAGATGAAATGTTAAAGCAAGGAAGAATATTGGACAACTAAGGTTAATTACATGGATTACAAGGGTTTAGACCCTTGAGTTTTGTAGAGAAACCCTTGAGAAAGCTTTGGAGAACCTTGGATTTTATTTATAAACCCTTGGAAATTGAATGGTTTGCACCTTATGATTTTTATCCTAAGGTGTGCAGGTTAAATAATTGAATAATTCAATTCAGGGCCCCTTGAGGTTGTACATACAAGTCTAAAGTTCCTCTCTTAAGAAACCATGTGATTTTTCAAGTGATCGCATCTGATTCCATGTGAACCCATGTGATTACTTGACTTAGAAACCCATGTGAAGAACCCTTCTTAGGAAACCACGTGACTTGGACACATGGTAGGCCTAGATCCCTTGGGCTAGAGGTACTTATATGGGTGGAGGGTGGATACATACTCTCACTCTCACAAGGTGTACATTATTCTCAAGCTTGGAACACTCACAACAACAAGGATGTTTTAATCCACCCTTCTCATGATTTGGGTGCGGATCAACCCACATAGGGATTCCCCTCTTTTAAGATCTACTTTGTTTGATTAAAGAGGCAAATTAAAGAGATGAAGTCCATGGTCAATGAGATTGATAGTAGGGTATTATACCAAACTATATACATCCACACGTTTCCAAGGATGTAAATACTTTTGGGGGGAATAACCTTGTATAAAACATGGATTTGAAGGCTAATTTGCATGGGTTTAAGGGGTAGGACACTTGGGTTTATTGATTTGGAACCCTTGGATTTAGTTTTTATGTACCCCTATTTCAAGGGTTTAACCCTTAAAACTTATATATATAAGATTAAGTGCTTTAACCCTTAGAGAAGCCTTATACACTTTAGACTTGTAAGTACAAGCTTGAGGGGTCATGTTTTAGGAATCCGTGTGAGAACGTGATCTCACCTATTTCCAAGGTTGGAAACCATGTGATCTATCTTAGCATTACATCCATTTGAAGGGTCCACATGACATGTTCTCATCAACTTTCCCCCTCAACCTTGGATCTATATCTTGAGAGGGTTTTGGTTGGAAGCAGATGTGCATCTCTAACCCATTGTGGGATTAGAGACTGATTTACATGTGCTAGTTAGATTAAGAGTAGTCAGTTGATGAAATTGTTTTACACAACAAGGTCTCTCTCTCTCTCTCTCTCTCTCTCTCTCAAATTGAGGCCCCAATTTGAGTTTAAAATGATTTTGGATTGCAAATTTGATATCAATTTTGATCCATATCCCAATAGTTTTCTTTTCGTTGATATTGTTGATCATGAAGTTGATGGTGATTAGATACATTACACATCTGTGGACTTCGTGTATCACCTACATATGGGTGGTAATCCACTATGTAGGTGATGATTTCCCATGCACAACTTCCCATGTCTAAATAACCACAAAAGGTCATACCTTTCAATTTTTCTATTTATAGATATCTTCTACACTAATCTAGAAAATTAAGTTGAATGAATATAGCTCTACCTTGTAATCTTCCATCTAGAGTTGTCTAGATCCCATTTAAGATCTATCTTCATAGAAAACAAGTGGACAATTCCATCACTATTGTGGTTGTTGTTATTGATAAAAATTCCATTTTCCCCTATATGTGATCTTCTCTTATGCTACAATCATATCACTTGCATTACCTTTTTACATACCTTTGCTAGACTCTCCATAGAGGGGTACATAACAATGATGAAGTTCCTAAGCTCAATATTTCCGCTTAGTGCAAGAGATTCTTGCACCAAAAAATGAAGATTTAGGGCACCTCTTTTATTTTCAGCAAAAAAGCTCAACAATTTTCTAAAGATCACTTTAGGGCATCTTTTCCTCTCAAGAAAACAGAAAAACCTACAATAAGACCTTCTAGGGGAAGTGATTCGATGCTCAATTAAATAATAATGGTAATAGCCCTATTAACCTTCCCCAAATAGCATGCTTATTTTCTAGAGTTTTGGGAATTTGGTGAAATAAGAATGCCATTAACTTTGGGAATAACCCTATTGATTGTTCCCTAGATATTGTGATCATTTTGTTGGGTACTACAAGAGTTCTTTCCACTTTCCATCATATACTTGACATTTGCACTTGATGGAAATAGGCAAAGCATACATGGATTCTTTTTGTGGATGAGGATAAAACTTAAAAGGAGTTCTCCCCATTTTCACCACTCTTGTTCCCCTTCTCATCACATTCCAAAGGGCCTTTAAGGAACCCACTTCTTCACCCTACTTCCATGAGGTCTTATCTTGCAACTTAAAAGATCTTTGCAATGAGCACCAAATTTTGTTATTGTTGGGACATGCAAAGAAAAGGTGCTCCAAATCTTATTCTTTAGAAAGGAATCTTTTGCACCATGGGGGGAAGTCAAGCACCTTGTGGATCCTCACATTGAGACAAATTCCTTTGTAAAGGATTTGCTAGAGAAGTTTTGTCTTCTTGTTGGCGATTACTGGATTCCATAGTGCCTAGCAGGGTTTCTGCTCTGGTAGAGATTCTCTAACTCCAACCAAGCCTGATGAGAGAAGGATTTGCATGACGTGATTTGGGGAATATTATGCCTCTTGACTCCCATAGCAATATATGAAAGTGCTAGTGAATCCCTTGAATCCCATCTATATTTCTCTTCTGTAGGAAGTAATCTAGTAGTTATACAAACTCCTAATGATGAGAGAGTTCCTTCTTCTTCATTAGCCTCCTGTTGAGCATAAATAGGAACAACATGTCTTCTAGAAGATGAAGTAACTTCTTCTCCAACTTGTCTTGGCCTTGGGTAAATGCCATTGACAGTATTCCATAAGTCCTTGGATACTTATACGTTCATCATCATAAAACTCCACATTGGATAGTTAGACATTCCGTCAAGCTTATCTTCATTCTCAAGTCTATAGTCACTCATTTTGTTAAGGGAGTATGTCAAATATTCTCTAATACTAAATTTTGGAAGTGGGGTGGGCCACAATAACAATAAATCACAGGTTTACAAGATCTTCCAACACATGAACCTTAGCATACACACCTTAAGACTAAAAGAAGATAAGTGAGAGATAGAGAGAGAGAATAGATGGGTTTTTCAATGTATGGTAAGCTAGAATGCTCACCTACACTATCTTATATTCCAATGTCAATTACAATGTGTGAAAATGATACAAACTAACAAGATCTAAATCTAGGCGAAAATAAGAACTAGATACAAGATAGTGTCTGCGTAAGAGGTATGATGAGTGCATGTGCGAGAATATGGAGAATATGAACAGTTTCGAACTAGTTTATAGCAGACCCAAATTTTGACTATCTAAATCAAAAACTAGTGAAGAAACAAGTGAAGACATATGTAGAATTGTTACTCATAGTAAGTTGGTTGACATGAACTCCTCTAGATGTCTCTAGATGTAGAGCACACCTCCTGCAAGAGTGTAGAAACTCTTTCTCTAAGAGAGGACCTCCTTGATCTCTTTGCATTGACCTTGAACTCCTTGAGAAGATATTGAGCTATGACCTCTAGCTTCTTCTTTTATAGTTTTGAGACCTCTTATGATGTGATTTTTGTAAAAGCATAAAACTAGCGATTTCCAAAGTTATTGAAAACTCCCACCATCGCTTGTTTTGAAAAGCGAATATAAAAAGCAAAACATCACGCTAAAGCTATGTTAACAAATATTTTGTGCTAAATGTTGCCGTCGGTGGGGTTTGAACCCATGTCACAAGTCTAGGCCGAGGTGCCCGCACCATTTTGTTGTACTTTACTAAACAATACATATAATGCTGTTATAGTGTTGAATTATTTGGACTATCATGACGTTGTTTCTAACTATAAGGCTCAATGTTCCTGACCATCAAGACCACATCCATGTCATTGTGTTGTGACTTCTACTTAAGCCATTTTTTAAGCTAAAAACCTTGTACTAGAAATTGAATACTATATCAATGTATAATAACTTTGAGCCTATGTACAACTCAACATCTTACTCCAAGGTTTGAACATTTAGGCATAGTATGTAACAAAGCATAAAATATTACACTTGGATCTTCAAACTTAAGATCGTTTGGTCTAAGCTTAAATTACCAATCTTAACTTATACTCTCATTTCCTTGGGAATATCTTGATCCCTTATACCTCTAGGGTACTTCTAAACCCTTGTACCTTATTTTGGAAAACTCTTCCTAAGATTCAAGACAATCCTACTTAGGACTCTAAATCTCTTCCTCATCTCATGGGTGATTCATGAGCTTATTGCTAGAACCTTGGTAGAAATCTGTATTAGTTCTATTTGCAACTACTTGGATAATCCTAATCGAATTGCTATTGATCAAGTGATAGTGGAAAGACTTAGTCTTCATCTGAAGATCTCTTTCTCAATCTAGAAATATCATTGCTTATCCTAGGGATTTTCTATAGATCTCCCGTTCCATTTAAGTAAAATCATCCACTAATGCTTTTCATATTCCCAATGTTAGGAAATCTCTTCAAGATTGATACACCTTTAGCTATACCAATCATCTGACTTAATTAATGCTTTTCATACCCTAATGTTTTTTTTTAATTTAGATTCCAAATCTAAGGATCCATTAATGCTTTACATATTCCCAATGTTAGGAAATCTCTTCAAGATTGGTGCACCTTTAGCTATACCAATCATCAAACTTAATTACCATAACTTTGGTTTGGGGCTCACTTATGAACTATTTGAGTAACTTAACTCTTTTCCTTTATGCCTATCTGATTTGAAGGATTTTTCTTAGTCTTAAAACATTTCAATACTTAGCAGAACTTTGACTAATTTGGATGAGTGCTTATCACTACTAGTTTTTACTTATGGTTGATGCAAATCCCAGTTGAAAATTTACTTTAAGATTAACTACAAACCTTCTTTGAATGAGTTCAACACTAAATGATACTTATCATTATGATCGTACTCAGATCATAATTATATTTTAATGCTTCCTATTACTCTTATTTTCTTATCATAACTACTAGAGTTAGATTTAATTTATTTCTTTTAATGTATGTAGCATATCTTTAGCACATAATTAGTTTAAACCATGATGGTGCATTTGTAGATGACGATGAGATAACTGATGAATTGTGCATGTGCATGTGAACATGCACCCAACCATGTCCATCCCCTCCTATACACTCGTTCCCTTGCCCAAATAATTACATCCATTCGAGGTTTGAGGTAGGCATCATTCACATCCTTGTCAAGATACAACCAAATGGTTAAGGTAGGTGCTACTCCCTCCTCTAATTACAAAATACAATAAGTTTGGTTCCCCATTGGATGAACCCAATACAAGAATACTATGCATTTATAAATTGCACAATTTTTTAATTTTATTCTAAAATCTAATTTTTCTAACTCAAACTGCACTTTAGAAAATCAAAGAGCCTATAAATCAACTGTACACTTCCTCAACAATTTCGGAAGTGAAATAATACCAAGAAGATCTCAAACAAAGTTGCCAACTTCATTTTTGTAACTGCCAAGAGGTGACTTGAAATTCTTTTCGCAGACCTGTTGAATCTCCTCCATTTCTAGTGATCATTATTTCATTTGAAAATCTATAAGGTAAAATTTCCAATAAACCAAAAATCTTTAAAATATGAGTAAAGAATGTAAGAAGATAACAACACAACAACATGAGAGAAAAATGCAGACAAAGATAGATGCATACTGAGAGATAGAGGACTCAAATTCTCAAATTGACAAGAGTAATGAAGCTACAACAATGGTGTTGTTCGCCTGTGTGCTCCCAATGTGGAGCTTAGATGGAGATCTAGACAGACTCTAGATCAAGGGCTTACTAGTGCACAATGCTATGTAAAGATCAACATGGGCCATGTTTATATAGCTTTTACAAGGGGATTCGATATAGATAAATGTAGTTTGGAGATTAATCCCCCCATTAAGCTTCTATGGGGAAACCATGCGACACCACAAGGCCTTTATTCTCTCCTTCAATGGAAACCCAATGGCCTCGAAGTTTATGTCCTACCTAACCTAAAGGCCAAGCTCACAAAGATAATCTACTACCATCAAAGGTCACGCATAGACCTCATCTAACTTGGAACTTAGGGTTCCACAAATGTCTAGACTCTCACAATGACTTCTCCTCATAACGGGGGCCTTACAACTTAGAGCACCATGAGTCATTTCTGGTCACTTGAGGGTGGAGTATTGAGTATATCTAACAAAGATTTGAGTATATCTAACAAAGAATAACATGCATTTGAAGTTGATTGGTTGCTAGTTGGTCATTGACTTGAAAATATGTGTGCAAATGCTACTTTGGAGGCTCTCCAAATACAAATTGGGGGTAGATTCTCAAGTTTGAATCTATATATTTGTGATAAAAGAAATCCAAAGAATACATGTGATCAAAACCATAAATTTGGATAAAAAGTGACACCTTAAAATGAAGAGACAAAATCCATCTTTCACCATTTGACCCTTTTTTTTTAAGAGGTAATCTTGGGAGATTTTTTTTCTCTTCCCTTTTATCACTCGCTTGTATCCTCTTGCTTTTCTTCCCTTTTGTTGTTCTCTCCTCTCTCTTTCCTCTTCTCCTTCCTTCCATCTCTTTTTTCGACCTTGAAGAAGGGGGTTCTTGAGATTCAAGCTTCCCAAACTCTTCAACAAATTGTGTATCTAGTGATAGAACACATTATGTTTCCATGCCCAGTCTCATGCCCATCTTCAATTGTTCCCTTGATGATAAGTACATCAAGGATCCTTTGATTCTCCCTTGATCTGCCTCTTTCTCCAAAAGAATGCATTCAAAATGCTTATGAGCTATTTAAGAGACAACTTTCATTGCTCTACTGTGTGCTTCATCAAACAATTAAAGGCGTGTGACAATACCCGAGAACATCTTGCACAAAGCGCACACTTAAGCTCATTTGTGTGCTTCATCAAACAATTAAAGGCGTGTGACAATACCCGAGAACATCTTGCACAAAGCGCACACTTAAGCTCATTACAGCGAAATAGCATAGGTGAAACTTTTGAGAGAAAGGTGCTTTTGAGATCATGGGTAAGGAGGCGCGCGGAGATCGAATCCTCTCTAGTATTAGATGTACAAAGAAATAAAAATATTTTCTTAAACTATAGGAAAGAGCATTGAAATATTTGATCAAAAGATATAAAGGTAAGGCATTGAGATATCATACTTCTTTTGAAAAGAAATGAAGAAGAAGACGCTCAAATCACACCCACGATTTGCAAGGAACTCAAAGCTTGTCGAGCGCTATGTTGATTAGCCTTGTCCCCCCTCCCCCCCTCTTTTCTTAAACGAGGTTCAAGAGGCACCTATTCCCCAACTTTAACTTTGAAAGTACATCTCTACAGGTGAATGGGCATAGTAAGTGCGGAACCCCTCGTATTTTACAAAGCAAGGGTTAGACTCGATTACAACTAGTAGGTTGGGTTACAATTGGTTTAAACTAGTCAAAGACGTTATATGTCCAACCTGGGGTTGAACTCTAGACCTTCATCTTCTTCATTTTTTTTAAAGGTATAACAAAGTTACGTATAAATTTCCATTAAGAAAGAAGGGTATCTAGATTTTGGTGAGCTCATGTCCATCATAAATATGAGGTTATGCATTCAATTCCTGTAGTCAACAATCAGAAGACTTCAATTTTTTTGTCAGTTAATACCTCCTTCAATTAATATGAGGTTCAACATTCAATTCCTGTAGTCAACAATCAGAAGACTTCAATTTTTTTGTCACTTAATAGCTCCTTACATTTTATTTTTGCAAGAAAATAGCACCATGCCAACCTGCATCTTTGGGAATATGCGGATAACTCTCCAAAAATTGACAATAATCCATGGAAACTTGCGACAAGGAGAGATAGAACAAGAAAAATGGAGTCTAACTTTGTGAATAATAGACTTACATAACCACCATGGTAATTAAGAAATTTTAGTCAACGTCTACATGAGAGGTTGGGGAAGAATAGGATGGATTCATGGAGGTCTCCCTCACTACAAGAATAAAGGGGGCAGAGCGATGCCCCCAATCCAAAACAAAAGTAGACATCATCGCTTATGCAATGCTTCTTTAAAAAAGCATCGCATAAGGAACGTTCAGGAAAAAAAACCAAAAAAATAAATCAAAGCTATTGTGATGCTTAGCATCGCTTATGCAACACTCATGCCAAGCGTCAAAGCCTAGTGATGCTTATAGTGATGCAAGCAAACTACATGTGATGCATTGGTTTCGCATAAACAATGGTCAAAGAGTTCAAAAATTTATTTTTTTCCCAGTACATTTGTGTCCGGATCCCGAGCAAAGAGGGACCCTGAGCAAGTGAGTCTGGAGGTAAGTACACATGCATATACACACACATACATACACACATATGCATACACACATACATACACACACATGCACATACATACACACATATGCATACACACACATACATACACATATATACACATATACACATATACACACATACATACACATACATATACACATATACATACACACAAACACACACACAAATACATGCACACATATACACACACACATACACACACATATATACACACATATACACACACACATATACACACACATATATACACACATATACATACACATATATACATACACATACATACACACATATACTACATACACACATACACACACATACATACACACATATACAGACACATTTACACACACACATACACACACATATACATACATATATACACATATACACACATATACACACACATACATACACACATATACACACACATATAGACACACATATACATACACACATATACACATACACACACACCTACACACATATACACACACATACATACACACATATACACAAACATACACACATATACATAGACATGCACACACATATATACACACACACATACACACACATATATACACACATATACATAGACATATATACACACATATGCACACACACATATATACATACACACATATACATACACATACATACACATATATACACATATATACACATATACACACACATATACATATATATACACATATAGACACACATATACATACAAAAACATACACACACATACATATGTACATATACACATGCACATATACACACACATATACATACATATATGCACATATACACTCACACACATACATGCATATATATACACACACATATACATACACACATAAGTTATGTTTACAAACTTGTAAACATCAAAGTACACAACGAAAAAGTGATGAGACCTCCCAAGATCTCAAAAATGATGGGTGTGTGTAGAAGTGTGAGAGATACAAGAGAAGCACGCACAAGGAGCACAAACACAATAAGACACACAGAGAAGATGATGGCTGGAATAGCTCTCTCTATTGACGATGAACTGAACTGAAGTAAGAGCTAAATAATATCCCTAAGTACCACCACATATGAGTGAATCATGTATGTGGTAACATGGGCAAAAAACCTCTAGCCAACACTAGAGTAAAAAGTGTCCATGTATAGGGAAAAGGTTCACATGAAAGCTACTTGAGGAACACATAAGTGTAACAAACCCCCCTCGAGCGAATGATGTGAACACATACAGGGAATGAGAGATCAGCCCCTACAAGGTAATAAGCCTAAAGCTTTGCGAAAAGCTTCAAACATTTCCCGTGGAAGAGCTTTGGTGAATATGTCTGCCACATTATCTTGTGTAGGCACATATACCAAATCAATATCTCTTGCATGAAGGTGCTCCCTCACATGGTGATAATGCACCTCAATATGTTTGGTCCGTGCATGAAACACTGGGTTTCGTGCAACAACCAATGCACTCTATCAGTGAGAATATGCATAGCAGCATCAATGTCCATGCAAAGATCCATCAATAGGCATCTCAGCCATATACACTCCACTGTAGCTGTGAAAACTGCCCTGTACTCAGCTTCACAACTCGATGTCGCCACTCTAGGTTGCTTCTTACTCAACCAAGATATGCATGAGTCTCCAAGGAAAAAGAAATTACCACTAGTGGACACGCGACTATCATAACAACTAGCCCAATCACTATCTGTAAAAGCATGCAAGCATGGTTGAATATCTCTGCCATAAAAGAGACCTAAGCTCAAATTGCCTCTGAAATATCTGAACACACGTTTCATTGTTTGGCAATGCTTAGTGCCAGGGCTATGCATGAATCGACTCAACTGGGAAACTGCATACTGTATATCCGGCCTTGTGTTGCATGCATATATAAGACATCCCACAGCTTGCTAATAAAGAGAAGTGTCAAATGCATCATTGGAATCCTCAACTGAGAACCTGAATCCTATATCAACTAGTGCAGAAACTGGCTTGCAATCCTCAAAGTCAAAACACTGAAGTAGTTTTTCAACATACTTTGCTTGATGCATAACAATTCCCCCCTCAACGAATACAAACTGGATGCCAAGATAGTAGGTCAAAAGACCAAGATAAGTGACATCAAAAGTATGCTATAAATCAGCCATAAGAATGTCAAGTTTTGCACTACATGACCCATTCAAGAATATGTCATTGACATAAAGAACAAGCACGATAAGATCAGCCCCATTTTTGCGTACATAGAGTGTGCTTTCAATTGAACTATATGTGAAGCCAAGAGCAACTAAGTGCTTATGTATTTTTTCATATCATGCATGTGGGGCTTGCTTGAGACCATGTAAGGCTTTATGTAAGCGACAAACCATATGCTCTTTCCCTTCCATGGCAAATCCAGGAGCTTGCTTCACATAGACCTCTTCTTGCAAATCACCATTCAAGAAGGTTGTTTTTATGTCCAACTGATGCACTTTCCAACCACGATGGGCAACCAATGCAACCACGGTACCAATGGTAGTCATGCATGAAGTAGGTGCAAAATCTTCCTCATAGTCAATGCCATATTGTTGCGCATATCCTTTGGCAACCAATCTAGCTTTGTAGCGATCAATGCTACCATCAGATTTTCTCTTAATCTTATAAACCCACTTTGCACCAATGGCATTCTTTCCTTTTGGCAATTCGCATAACTCCCAAGTACCATTCCTATGTATGGAATCCATTTCTGATTGCATAGCACTCATCCATTGTGGACCGTCACATGCATCTTCAAAAGAAAGTGGCTCTTCATTACATGCTGTAGCAATAAGTGAATAATCCATAAAAATACTTGATGCATGGTGAGAGCTTGATCTTGTTCTAGCAAGTAAAGGTGCACTCAATTTGCTATCTTGCAAAGTTTGTTTCAACCACTTTGGCATAGTTTGTGCACTCTTGATAGACATGCGTTCATTATGTAAAATATCTTCAATATGTACATCATGCCTGGGCTGAATTTCGTGCTAATTTTCAGCCATATTTTGACGCAAATGTTCAGCCACATGTGGCTGGAAATTTCCAGGAGTTTGGACATTTTTTTGCTGAAAAATTTCAGCCATGTTTGGCTGGAAATTGTCTGCATTTTTAGCTCTATTTTGCTGGAATTTTTCAGCCCTTTGAGCCTCAATTGGCCAGTCTACATGGCCATAGTCACCCGCACCATTTTGGAACAAAGGCATGAGTGTATTGAACACATCTTATGAGCTAACTGTTGGTTGTTTTTTGCATTCAAGTAGGGGGAAAACTGAATTTTTAGCAAATATCACATCTCGACTCACCAATAATTGTGTTTGTCAATGGATGATACAAATGATTTGCCTTACTTTAAGCACTATAACCAACAAATATACATTTCTTTGCCTTGTCATCAAGTTTGTGACATTGTTGTGATGGCACAAGAGCATATGCCAAACAACCAAACACATGCATATGACTAACCATAGGCTTATGAACATTCCAAGCCTCATAAGGAGTGATGACTCTCAATGCTTTTGTAGGGCAGTGATTCAACACATAATTTGCACACATGATCGCTTCCATCCAAAACTTATCAGGAAGATGCTTTCCTTTAACCATACATCATGCCATTTCAAGAAGTGTTCTATTTTTACGCTTGCCAACACCATTTTGCTAAGGTGTATATGGCACCGTACATTTGTGTGAAATACCTCTTTCACAAAGAAAAGCATTAAACTCATGTGCCATGTATTCACCACCACGATCCGTGCATAGAGTCAAAAGCTTTTGTGAAGAAAACTTTTTAGCCATACCTAAAAATGCTTTGAAGCAAGAAAATACCTCATTCTTTGCTTTCATAGGATACACCCATGTATGATGAGTAGCATCATCAATGAAGGTAACAAAATATAAATGATTTCCAAAAGATGGAGTCTTGACGGGACCACATACATCACTATGAACAAGCTGCAATTTTCTTGTAGTGTGTGTATGAATATCTTTTGGAAAAAAAGCACGATGCATTTTTCCAAGAATGCAACCTTCACATGCATGTTTTTCAATGGACTCAAGTGTAGGCGAACCAATAACCATGTCTTTCTTTTGCAATTAAAGCAAACTATTGAAGTTCAAGTGACCAAAATGAGCATAATGTATTGGACATCATCATAATATCACTATTGCTGAAATCATGAACCATACACTTATCATCAACAAAGTGTACATGAAGTCTAGCTTTGGCAATCGACGGAACTGAAATTAAGCTCTTCTTTGTATCGGGCACATACAATGCATTTTTCAAGAGAATCACACCTCCATTTGTAACCATAAGCTTAATTTCTCCTATTCCAATGATAGGATAAGAGGCATTGTTTGCAGACACCACATGTCCTCCTTTGGGTGCATCTTTCAAAGAGGCAAAAAATCTTTTGCATGATGTTATGTGCTTTGAAGCACCACTATCAAACAACCAATCTGAATCAGCCTCACTCACAACCATACATTTAGAATGCAAAGATGCATCATAATGACATGTAACAACACATGCCCAAAACTCTTGAGCCATGTTAGCTTCATCATTCTTTGCATTTGCTGAATTTTTAGCAATAGACATGCTGAATTCCTTCTTCTTTTCATTGCGCTTAGCAAGCTTTCTACACTCATCAATAGTATGACCAGCCTTCCCACAATATTTGTGTCTCTTCTTCTTTTGCAAATCACCATCATTAGAGGAATGAGTGGAAGAGGAAGGTTGAGGCTTTGGTTTTGATGAACCCAAAGCTGAAGCATACTTGCTTTTCCCCTTTTGTAAGATAGCAAGTGCTTGCATTCCCTCAATCAAACCACTCATATTCACTCTAGATTGCTCTTCTTGCAAAAGAAGAGACACAACCTCATCAAATGCATACATATTGGGATTCCCTTTTGCAACCAAACGGAGTGTAGTAGAAAAGATTTGAAAATATTCCGGTAATCCTTTCAACAATTTAGAAATGAGTGATGCATCCAGAATAATCTCATCTATGTTTGCCAATTACTCTTTCAAGTCCTTGATGTGTATCACATACACATCCACTAACGCATTTTCAGCCATACATACATCCTCAAGTTGCTTCCTCAAGTATGCAACACGTGCTTCATTACACACATCATACAAAGAAGTAAGAGTGTTCCATGCCTGTCTTGATGTAGAACATGACCGAATGTGTGGAATGATATGATGCTTCATAGATAGCGCAATCAATGCATGAGCTTAAGCATCTTTTCCATCCCATCTAAGCTGCTCCTTTGTAGGTGGAGAAGGAGAAATCACTGTACTCAAAGAAGAAGCTCCATCTGTGACAATAGACTGTGAAGTAGAAGAACCTGCGGATCTTCGATCTACATCTCCCATTGTGTTCCAAAGTTGTTTAGCAACAAGAACATGCTTCATCATGTAAGAACACATTGGATAGTTGTTCCCATCAAGCTTATCTTCAGCTTGAAGCATGCCAAACAAGTCATTATTGCCCGCCATTTCACAAAAGAACAAGAATGTGACAAAATCTTTACTCCAATGAAAGGTGAAATTTCAGCTCACAAATTATCACTCTGATGGCGATTTTGCCTGCACCAATGGCTTCGAAATGGGGGTAAAACCTCAATGCACCTAGTGGAAATGTTTCTTGGCTGCTGAAATTCATTGTTCTATGCTCCAAAGTCGATTTGCACTATTAAAAGTGCACACACACTGCGACGCGAAAAACCAAAATTTGAAAAAAAGTTGAATCTGCTCTGATACCACTGTTGGGTGTGTGTAGAAGTGCGAGTGACACACAAGAAGCACACACAAGGAGCACAAACACAACAAGACACACAGATAAGACAATGGTTGGAATAGCTCTCTCTATTGACGATGAACTGAACTGACGTAAGAGGTGAATAATATCCATAAGTACAAAGTACCACCACATATGAGTGAATCATGTATGTGGTAACATGGGGAAAAAACCTCTAGCCAACACTAGAGTAAAAAGTGCCCATGTATAGGGAAAAGGTTCACATCAAAGCTACTCGAGGAACACATAAGTGTAACACAAAAGATCAAACAATTACTTCCAAGCTTCAGAAATCAAACTTTCCTACAAAATTTCAAGAAAACAAAAATGAGTTATTATAGAGAAATAATTACCAAACACTTTCTACATAGAATTGGTTAAAACCAATCATATATCCTGAAAGAAGACTCTGAGTAGCATGCTTTAGAAACAAAAAACATAAAAAAAATTGGAGTATAGCTCCCAAATAAATGGTTTGAAGTCAAGGTATGTGGAGGCCTACTATAACAAGGTATAATTAACTATTCGAATTGAAAGCTGATGTACAAAAACAAGAAAACTCAAAGATTTATGTAAAATTTTGAGGCAGTCAAAAAGTATGAGAGCTACGAAATCTCCTTCAAGTAAAATCACTCAAAAAGATCTCATAACGACTGAGACATGGATGTCTCTGATAAGACACCAGATACACACAAGAAAGTAGATTTGAAAAAACGCCTACTTGCACGGAGGTTTCTCATTTATTTTGTAGAAAAACTGATCTATATATATATATAGTACAAGTTGTAAGCTTGCCAAGCAACAAGTATCACTCAATTTTTGCCACCTACACTAAGAAAACCATTCTTTTTATTGAGAGGCTATCAATAGAAGTACCTTCCTTGTCTAAAAATAGACACCTCTCCTTTTCTTCTTACTTTTATCTACTTTTACTCTAAATTTAGAGATGTGAGTGCCTCCACATGTTATTTATCATAAATAGTCAAATTCTTAAGACTAAAAAACTACTTTAGAGCTTGTTCTTATGTAACATTGCCCCCCTCAAGCTCTAAATCCAAATCTTTGACTCCAAGTAGAACTTTGATTTGCTTGAGCTTTTGAGCATCCACTACTTTTGTGAGTATATCTGCTAATTGATCTTTAGTTCCAACGTGTTGAATATCAATATCTTCATTCACCACCTTCTCTCAGATAAAGTGGTAGTGTACTTCAATGTGTTTGGTTCTTCCATGGTACACTAGATTAATGCAAGTTGTAATGAGCTTACATTATCTCCAAAGAGTAGTGGACGTGATGTAAATAGATTCATATCTTCATAAAGCTTCAAATACCACATAATCTCACATGTTGCATTTGCAAGACTTCTATATTCAACTTCTGTGCTTGAAAGTGCTACTGTAGGCTGTTTTTTAGAACTCCATGAAACCAAATTATTAGCTGCAAATATCAGATATCCACTTGTACTCCTTCTATCATCCTTATTTCCAACCCAATTAGAATCACTGTATGCTTTCAAATCCATAACTTCATGATATTTATAGCCCAAAACTTCATTTAATGTACCCTTCAAGTATCTCAAGACCCTTTTCGCTGCTTGCATATGTACATCTGTGGGTTTATTCATGAATTGAGACAATGTACTTCCACTAAATGTAATATCTGACCTTGTTAAAGTTGAATATATAAGAGAACCAATGAAAGACCCGTAGATAAGTGGATCTTCTAAAGGTTCACCATCTTCAACGTTGTACTTCACATTGGGTTCCATCAGATTACGGATACTCTTGCAATGCTCCATGCCATATTTCTTTAATAAATCTAAAATGTACTTCCTTTGTAGAAGATATACACCATCTTCTTGCATCATAACTTTGATTCCAAGAATATACGTCAAAACTCCTAAATCTCAAATTTTAAATTCAGATCCAAGCTCTACTTTGATCCTGGCTATCCCACCTTCAATGTTTCCTGTTATTATCAAGTCATCCACATAAATTGAGATATAAACAATCAATGATGCTTCAACCTTAACATACAAATGCATATCTACATTTGAACACCTGTATACCTGCATTTCAAGAAACTTTACCAATCCAAAATTCCAAGCCCGTGGAGCCTACTTAAGACCACACAATGCTTTCAAGATTTTACATACATGTGCAGGCTTCTTGGGATCTTCATAACCTGCTGGTTGCTCCATGTACACATCTTCTTTTAAATCACCATTAAGAAATGCATTTTTGATATCTAATTGATAACAATTCCATTCCTTGCTTGCGACAACACTTATTAATGTCCTTATTGTTGATATCTTTGCAACAGGAGAAAATTTCTCCTCATAATCGATGCCATAACTTGGTGCATAACCTTTACAAACAAGCCTTGCTTTATATCTACTTACTGAACATCACTGTTTCTCTTGATCCTGTACACCCATTTGTTACCGATTACCTTCATGTTAGGTTGCCTTGGAACTAAATTCCATGTATTGTTCTCATACAAAGCTGTCATTTCTTTATCCATTGCCTTAACCCATTTCTTTACCTTTGATGCTTCTTTAAATGTTGTTGGTTCCTGCTCCTTAAGAAGTTTTGTCATATAAGCTTCATGAGAAAATCTTTGTGGTTACCTTCTTTCTCTTACTCGATACCTTGATTGACTTTGTGTCCTACCATGCTTTTCTTGCCTTCGAGTTTGGGTTCTTCTCGATGTAGAACCTTCACTTTCTTCTTCCTCTGACTCAACTTCTGTTGAAATTAAATCTAAAATTTTCTTCAACTTTTGATTGGGGGAGTTACCTCTTCATGTGTAATTTGACTTTCTGGTGAGCTCGAAGAACTTGGCTCTTCTTCATGACTTCTTCTAGTTTCTTCTTCATCTACCTGCACTTCATGCTTATACCAAGATTTATCTTCATGAGAATAACATCTCTCGAAACAATTGCCTCTCTCATATCTAGGTTCACACATCTATATCCTGGTTGCCCTTCTGCCATACTAATGAAAATCATTTTTTGTGACCTTGGATCCAACTTTGACGTTAACCGTTGTGGAACATGAACAAAACATATGCTTCCAAAAATTCTACAATTAGAAATATGTGGTTTTGATCCATAAAACATTTCATAAGGTGCTTTTTGTATATGACTTTGAGTAGGTGGTAATCTGTTCATCACTTAAACTGCAATATTGCATGCGTCAGCCCAAAAAGTAAGTGGTAAGTCCTTTTCATTTAACATGCATCTACCCATCTCTAAGATAGAACTCTTTCTTCTTTCGGCCACACCATTTTGTTGAGGTGTGTATCTATTTGTAGTATCCTTTTTTATTCCTTCTTCTTCCAAAGATGCAAGAAATTGATTAGAAAAATACTCACCTCCTCCATCTGATCTCAACCTTCTTATGCTTTGACCTATTTTCTTTTCAACCGATGATTTGGACTTCTTGAACATATCAAATACTTTTGATTTGTATTTCATAAAATAAATGAATGTAAACTTTGAGAAAACATCAATAAATGTTACAAAGTACTTGCTACCTGCCATGGACTCTTCTTGAGATGGACCCCATACATCAGTATGAATCAAGTTCAAAATACATGTGCTTTGCAGTCCTGCTTTTGAAAAAGGACTTTGTACCTGCTTTCCAAATTGACATGCCTCACAAACAAAATCCAAATCTTGCTTATGTAGTTTTGCTAGACCTTCAACCAAGGATTTCTTTGCAATATCCTTCAATCTACCAACACAGAGGTGTCCTAATCTTTTATGCCATAAATCCAATTGACTTACTTGAGCCCCATTGACCATTGTATAACCTCCATAATCTGGAACTTCAACTTCATAATTATATCATAAGTATATAATCTATTTACCTTTTGTCTTCTTATAATAAAAGTCCCATTGTTTTTCTGATAATCCTATCACTTATTATTGTCAAAATCCACCTTCACTCCATTGTCCTCGCTTTTTCCAACTGAAATCAAGTTTCTTGTAATAGTAGGAACAAACAAAACATCTCTCAGAGTTACGTGTTCATTAAGTGGACAATCACCAATATATAATACTTCATGCTCAGTACTATCTTCTGGAGCAGCTGTGACTCTTGAATCTGACTTTTGTAAGTTCACAAGCATGTTCATGTTATGACTCATGTGGTTTGAGCAACTACTATCTACATACCAAGTTTTGTTGTTTACCTTCCTCTTATGTGTCTCTATATGCATAGCCATAAGAATGTTTTCCTTCTGTGTTTGAGCCTCCTCTTGCACTATGTTGTTGTTTCGAGGCATGTGATCTTGGCCTCTTCCTCTTTGTCATCCTCTAAAACCAACTCTTCTGTTTTGGTTGGAGAAGCAATCCCTAGCACAATGACCAACTTTACCACAATAATTAAAAGTAAAGTTACCTTGCTGATTTGGTTGAGTCTGTTGACTTTGTTGTATTGTTCTTCCTCCTCTAGTAGCATTAAAGCTTCCTCTTCCTCTTGAATTGTTGTTGACTCATCGTGATCGTTTGTACATCTTCAAAGGATGGTAGATTTTCTTGAGTCATGATAGATGTAATGAAAGATTTCCGTCTTTCATCTTCTCTCAAGCCATTTAACATGCTATTAAACTTTATATCATCACTAGGAGATGCATCAATAGAGGCTAATGCTTAAATAAGAGATTTTACCTCAAGAACATACTCATTAACTAATTGTCGTGCTTCTTCTTTACTCTTGTCAACTCACCAATAAGTTGTGTTTGCCTTGCTCTGTTGATAGTTGCATATAACCATTCTAGAGACTCATAGGCTTCCCTACTAGTATTCAAACATCTTACATGTCCATGCATAGTATTTGAAAGTGTTTGTGATATAATAAACAGAAATCTTATGTCTCTTTCGATCCATTCTTGCTCTATTGCTCGATTTGCTTGTGTAGGAGATTTTGGTAATACTGCCTTTACTTTTGTACATGTTATCAATCCCCAAAGACATTTAGACATGATATAAGACTCCATTCCAAATTGTCACATGGGATAATTTCTCCCATCTGATAACTTCTGATTCGATGCACTCAAATCTTCCATGTTGAATTGTAATAAACAAAGAAGATAATTCAATAAGATTTATGAAGGATGTAATAAAAAATAAATAGCTTTGATACCACAATGTTATGTTTACAAACTTGTAAACATCAAAGTACACAACGAGAAGTGATGAGATCTCCCAAAATCTTCAAAAGATCAAACAAATGCTTCCAAACTTTAGAAATCAAACTTTCCTACAAAATTTCAAGAAAATAGAAATGGGTGATTGTAGCAAAATAATCACCAAAAACTTTCTGAATAGAATTTGTTGGAAACAATCATATATCCTGAATGTAGACTATAAGTAACATGCTTTAGAAACAAAAAACATCAAAAAGATTGGAGTATAGCTTCCAAACAAATGGTTTGAAGTCAAGGTATGTGGAGGCTTGCTACAACAAGGTATGACTCACTATCCGAATTGAAAACTGATATACAATAGCAAGAAAAATCAATTATTTATGGAGAATTTTGCTATAAACAGAAAGTAAGAGAGCTAAGGAAACTTCTCCAAGTAAAATCACTCAAAAAGACCTCATAACAACTAAGATATGAAAGTTTGAAGAGAGGTATGTCTCTCATGGGACACCAGATACACACAAGAAAGTAGATATGCAAAAATGCCTATTTGCATGGAGATTTCTCATTTATTTTGTATGAACATAATCTATATATATAGTAAAAGTTTTAAGCTTCCCAAGACAACAAGAATCACCCAATTGGGCCACCTACACTAAGAGAACCACTCTTTTTATTGAGAGGCTGTCAATAGAAGCACCTTCCTTAAATAGACACCTCTCCTTTCTTTCTTACTTTTATCTACTTTTACTCTAAATTTAGAGATGTGATATATATATATATATATATATATATATATATATATATATATATATATATATATATATATATATATATATATATATATATATATATATATATATATATATATATATATATATATATATATATATATATATATATATATATATATATACATATGAGTATTGATTCGTCATTACTTCAAGTATTTTTAAGTATTTACAAAACTAATGTACATATGTTTATAGAACTTTTCTTCTTGAACTTTTACTTCACTTCATGAACTTAGACTTCATTCTTTCCTTCATGTCTTCATTTCTAAGCTTCATATAATCACCAATTGTTGATTAGCTTGCTCCAACAGCTCCCCCTCAATCATCAATTGTGATTACCTGCATCTTCTTTATTCCTGGCATATCTTTAAACCTCTGCAACTTTGGTCCATCCAAGCTCTTTGTCATCATATCTGCAAGTTGATCTTTTGTAGGAGTATGCATGAATTCTATTTCTTTACCAACAACCTTCTCTCTCAAAAAATGATACTGAATCTCAATATGTTTAGTTCTAGCATGAAACATAGGATTAGGTGCCAAATATAAAGAACTCATATTGTCTCCACAAATGATAGGAGTACTCTAAATGATATCAAAACTCTTCATAAGAATCTTTAGCCATATTACTTCCTTTGCAGCTTCTACCATGCCTTTGTATTCTGCTTCTGTAGATGATAAAGCAATCGTATGTTGCTTCTTAGAGCACCATGAAATTAGCTTATCTCCCACATAACACAAATATCCATGTATTGATCTTCTATCATCAGAGTTACCTGCACAATCTACATCATTATATATCTTGACTCTTGTATCTGAAGTAAAGCCATAGTACAAACCTTCTTTAAGTGTGCCCTTGATGTACCTAAGTACTCTTTGTCCTGCAATCCAATGTTCCTTTCTAGGACAATGCATGAATTGAGATAAAACTCCAACTACATATGATAAATTAGGCCTTGTTAATGTAGCATAAATCAAGCTACCCACCAAACTCTAATAAAGCTTCATGTCTTTGAATTGTTTTCCTCCATATCTACTCAATCTATGATTCACCTCCATTGGAGTTGGTGCTATCTTGCAATCTTCCATTTTAAATTTGATTAGCAATTTTTTCAAATACCTTTCTTGAGTTACATATACTCCATGTTGAGTACATGAAATTTCCATTCCCAAGAAAAATGACAAATTTCCCAAGTCACTGATTTTGAATTCTTTCTCCATCTACTTCTTAATCATGTGTATACCTTTGTCATCTGTTCCTGTAAGTATTATGTCATCAACATAAATACAAACATAAAAAAATCCATCCTCACTTGCTTTGACCAGCAAGCTACTATCTGCCTAAGATGCTTGAAACCCAAGTTCTTTCAAGAACTTTACAAGCCTATAATTCCATGCTCTTCGGGCTTGTGTCAAACCATACAAAGCTCTCTTGAGCTTACAGACATGATCTGGATACACTTGATCTTTGAAACCATCTGGTTGTTCCATGTAGACTTCATCTGAAATATAACCATTCAAAAATGCATTCTTCACATCTAATTGAGATAATTTCCAACCTTTGCAAGCAGCAATTGCTATGAGAGTCCTTATGGTTGTCATCTTTGCAACAGGACTATAAGTTTCATCATAATCCACACCATATGTCTATGCATATCCTTTTACAACAAGCCTGGCTTTGTACCTGGATATACTTCCATCTGCAAACCTTTTTGTTTTGTAAACCCATTTACATCTAATGATCTTTTTACTATTTGGTTTAGGAACCAAATCCCATGTTTCATTCTCCATCAATGCATCATATTCTTCCTGCATAGTTTTTTCCCAATTCTCCTTTCCTTTGGCTTCATCATATGTGGATGGATCTTCTTATGCTTTTATCATATAAGCATAATCTTTAGTAGTCAAGAATGAAGTATCTATACCTTGTAGGTTGCCATTTGTGCCTAGATGACCTTTTGAGTTCTCTACTTC
This sequence comes from Ceratopteris richardii, assembly GCA_020310875.1. Taxonomy (NCBI): domain Eukaryota; kingdom Viridiplantae; phylum Streptophyta; class Polypodiopsida; order Polypodiales; family Pteridaceae; genus Ceratopteris; species Ceratopteris richardii. The sequence goes on along the minus strand of CM035407.1, from coordinate 116,877,040 downwards.
TTGAAGTTTCTGGTTCATCATATTCTCAATCAAACCTTGGCCTTTCTTCTACTTCAACTTGTCCTTCATTACTCTCTTCTTAATCACATATTTGAACCTTTGTTTACCTTTCTTCTTATTCAAGGTTTCTTCATCACCTGCATGAATATTAAATGTACCTGCATACCAAGTACCTTGCTCATCAAATGTAACATCCTTAGACACAAGGAATTGCTTTGTGGATGGACTCCACAACCTATAACCCATCTGCTTGTCATCATAGCCAATGAACACATACTTTTCTGCTTTAGGTTCTCAATTGAGATGGCACATATGCATTTGCCAAACATCCAAATATTTTGCAATGATCCAAGGTAAGTCTCTCACCCCACCAAGCTTCATATGGTGTCATTCCCTGCAAAGCTTTACATGGTAGCCTATTGAACAAGTATGTGGCTGTATTTACAACCTCAGCCCACAAATAATTTGGGCAATTTTTCTCTTTCATCATTAACCTTGCAAACTCAACAAGAGTTCTATTTCTTCTCTCTGCTACGCCATTTTGTTGAGGAGAGTACCTACAAGTAACCTCTCTCTTTATACTTGCATTCCACAAATAATCACTGAATTCATTTGAAAAATAATCTCCCCCTCCATTTGATCTTAACCTCTTCAATTTTTGTCCTGTAATTCTTTCTGCATATGCATGATAGTGTTTGAATGTATTAAGCACTTATAACTTGTCTTTGATCACATAGATAGAGATCCACCTGGTAGCATCATCAACATATATGACATAATATCTTGAACCATTTATACTAAAGTCCTTTGAAGGACCCCACACATCTGTATGTACCAATTCAAGTCTTTCTGAATACATAAAACCATGCTTATTATATGATTGCTTATGAGCCTTACCTAGCTGACATGCTTCACATTTGTATGTCATGTGTTGACCTGCAACATTAGGTAATCCAATTATTAACCATCTCTTTGATACCTCTTTCATTGAAGTGTCCAAATCTTTTATGCCAAAGATCCAATTCAGACACCTTTTTCTCTCCATATGTGAACATAGCATGTCCAATATTACCTTGTATTTTTAGTGTGGAGAGCCTTCCTTCCTTCTTTCGTGTAACAATTTGCTTATACCCTTGGCTAGGGTCTTCAACATAAACTCCATAATTAGTGAACCTTACCTCATATCCTTTTTACACAATCTGTCCTACACTAATCAAATTCTTTGGAATTGTGGGAACATACAAAACTTTACTCAAGGGAGTGCTTCCATCTTTGGCTTTAACTGAACCAACTGACTTCACTTTCTTCTTTGTATTATCTCTTGTTTGAACTGTGTGATTGATTGCCTTATAATCTAGATCAGTCATCAAAGCAATATTTCCACTCAGATGATTGCTACATCCTGAGTCAATATAGAATACTCTCAAGTCTACATGTGAGGCTTCACATGTTGCAGTCATAATGAGAGTTGAATCTTCTTTCTGATTTGATGCATAATTGTAGTAGGTGTTATTATAGGATTGATTTTGGAAGTTTCTTCCTCCACTTCTTCCAAAGAAATTCTTACCACCTCTACCTGTGAAATTTCCTCTCTGATATCTACCACCTCTTCCTCTTTGATAAAAATTCTAATTAAAATTACCATTGCTTTGATTATTATGCCAACATTCATGAGATAGATGATTGGTCTTACCACATATCCAACAAGCTCTGACATTATCTTTGTTATTTCTTCCTCTTCCTCTACTTCTGCCATTTCCTCTTCCTCTTATGAAGTTTTCTTGACTTGGAGTACCTTCATCTTCAACTGATTGTTGCTTTCATTTGTTAGCTTTCTTCTTGTCTTTAGAATACATTGCATGACCTGCACTCTTATCAACATCTCCTTTGATATCATTCTCAAAAGTTAGCATATGTCCTAGCAATTGATTCAAATCAAGAGTGAAATGATCTAATGAAAGTTCTGTAGACAATATAAAAGGCTTCCAATTCTCATCTCCTCTTAGCCCTATGAGAATTTGTCTTACCAACTTATCTTCTTCAATATCTTCATCAAGTGCACATAAAGAATCAGCAATGTCTTTCATCTTTGTCACATAATCAGATATTGATTGTGAAGTCTTCTTCTTGAATGTAGTAAACTCTGCACACAATGATGCTTTCCTTGATTTGGTTATATTCTGAAAATTCTCTTTCAAAGCACTCCATATGTCACTTGCACTTTCAAGTCCTCTGATACGAGGAAGCAAATAATCATTCATTGCCATGTAGATTATGCTCCTTGCTTGAGCATCCTTCTTCATCCAAATCTTTAAATCTGCAAGCTTCTCGCTAGTTGGAACACTAGGATCTTTGAACTTTGGCTTTTCTTCCTCTCCTGTGATGTATCCCATCAGATCTTTGCTCATAAAATGATCTTCCATCCTTGTAGACCAAGCTGGATAGTTCTCTCTATCCAACTTCTCAATTTTGAGATTATCTCCCATCCTTTCTTCACCTGTGCTATCAAATCTTTAACATCATAAGGAATGAAAGTACCTTATCTTCAAAGTTTACTCCTTTTGATCCTTTTGATTGCTCTTGTGTGTCTCCCTTCAGATTTTCTTTTGCACTTTGTCCTTTTGAATCTTCACAGTTTGAATTTTGTATATTTGTAGTAGTCGGGGTCATCCTTTCCTTCAAATCTAATAAATCCTGCTCTGATACCACTCAAGGAGAGTATTAATCTCCTAAAGACAAGCTATCCTTGATGTTAGATCACCTCTATATCAAGAATAACTCTAAACTTCAACCAATTTTGGAAGACAAGTGCCAAACTATCAAGACTTTAGCTAACTGTGAAGAAAGTCAATTCACAGAAAAGTTTGCTGCACATTACTCACTCATTGACTGATCAAATATGTAAAGTTTCTGATGAAACTTTGTACAGCGTGTTGCCTAAAGGTTATGCACCTCTTCCAAGTTAAAGCATCCCAAACTCTTTAGTAGATTATGAGAAATGATTCAAACAATCTACCTATGTCTGAAACTGCCTTCTTGTAGACTCGACTTTGACATCTGCAACTTCTAACACATAGTTCTCCCAAACTAGAACCCCTTTAAGAAAATGCTTTTAGCCATAGATGGCTTACCTTCCAAATTAGATTTTGGCTCCTGATTTGTGCAAAACTTAACACTGTGCACTGAGAAGTTATCAATTCTTTGACCATCAAGATTGTGCTTGTTTCAAAAGACACTTATCACTTCTTCACATATAAATGTTCCTACACATACTTCTCTCAACTTGTTTGCAATTAGGCTCTCAATTCTTAACCATAGATGCACTAACTATGGAATTAGATGCCTACAAAAGGATTTCTGATATAATCAAACACTTAAGGAGAAATGGAGAAAAGATCGACGTGCAATTCTCTGAAAATTCTTTCTATTCAACTCATCATACATTTGATGGATGATACACACAATACTCATGATCTATTCCTTTCTATCTCATCTATACTTCATCTCTCCCATCTAATATGACCATATACACGTATATATATATATATATATATATATATATATATATATATATATATATATATATATATATATATATATATATATATATATATATATATATATATATATATATATATATATATATATATATATATATGTGTGTGTGTGTGTGTGTATATATATATATATATATATATATACATACATATGAGTATTGATTCGTCATTACTTCAAGTATTTTTAAGTATCTACAAAACTAATGTACGTATGTTTATAGAACTATTCTTCCTGAACCTTTACTTCACTTCATGAACTTAGACTTCATTCTTCCCTTCATGTCTTCATTTCTAAGCTTCATATAATCACCAATTGTTGATTTTCTTGCTCCAACAATATACATGCACACACATAGATACACACACATAGATACATACACCCACATATACAAAAACACATATAGAGACACACACACACATACACACACATATACAAAAACACATATAGAGACACACACACACATACACATACATAGAGATACACACATACAAATATACACACACATATATACATATGAATACACAATGCACATGCATATGCATACATACATACACCCCCACATACACATATACACACATACATACCTACATACACATACACATACACATACACACACATATACACATACACATACACACACATATACATACACACACATATACATATATGCATATACTCACACATACACTTATAGGTATACATACACACATGCATACACACATACACATGCATACACACATACACATGCATACACACATACATATGCATACACACACACACACACACACACACACACATATATATATATATATATATATATATATATATATATATATATATATATATATATATATATATATATATATATATATATATATATATATATAATCCATTATGTTTTATATGTACAGATATTATGGATCATAGTAGAGAGAGAAAGGTAAAACTTAATCTCATAAAGAATCTTATGAGAGGGAAAGTTTCACTTCATTTCTAAGGGGCTATCATGCATGAGTATGTGGACATGTCCGATGAGGAACTAGACTTCACCATAGAGATGCTTACCGAGCAGCCAGAGGAAGGTTCCTGTGCGGCTCCATATGTAGGAAGAGACTTATCTGCCGATAGGTATGTTTATTTTCATAAATTAATATTAATGATTTATAATACATAGCTAAATCATAATTTTATTCATTTTTATCTATTTATTAGAACACCTATACCACCTCTAGCTCATGAGAGCACAACAAAGGCGCCTATGAGGACATGAATAGGTAGCCTAGGGCTGGAGTGCAATATAGACCTTGAGAGGATTATAGTGTACATGAGGCATGGGTTGGAGTTCAAAAGAAGAATGAGAGCTTTATGTGACTCCTACCTATGTTTTGTTCACTTGAAATGGAAGTAAGTATAAGTTTTACATATAAATTGAGATAAATATTTAATGTTTTACTTATATGATTTTTTTTCTTTTTGCAATGAGTTGGATGAGAATGACAAAAAGTATGTTCTTAGTTCATTAAGGACAGAGTTTGGTACTCGGTGGTCCCATAAGTGGTGCTTGAAAGAGATGTGGATACTTATTTCACATTGTCATGATAATCCACCATATGCATTGCTTTTATTTGTTATATTTAGGGTTTAGGGTTTATATATATATATATATATATATATATATATATATAAAGTTGTAGGGATACACACACACATATACATACACACATATATATGTATGTATGTATGTATGTATGTATGTATGTACGTATGTATGTATGTATGTGTGTGTATCCCTAGAACTATATATATATATATATATATATATATATATGTATATATATATATATATATATATATATATATATATATATATATATATATATATATATATATATATATATATATATATATATATATATATATATATATATATATATATATAAAGTTGTAGGGATACACACACAGACATATATATATATATATATATATATATATATATATATATATATATATATATATATATATATATATATATATATATATATATATATATACATATATATATATATATATATGTGTGTGTGTGTGTGTGTGTGTGTGTGTGTGTACATGTATCTATATTTATGTACACACACACACACATGCACATACGCTGGTGCAAATACCAAGCCTACACACTTGGCTAGATATAAAGACTTTATGTGCAAATACTTGAAGACCCATGAGAACCATTGTTATGGATTGTTTACCTTTTATCACTTGTAAAAGTCTATTTGACTTAAAGCAATATTCGTAGCTACAAATAAACTCGTGGAGTTTGTTAGATGGAAAAGCTACGACTTTATTTGGAGATAATATCTCATAGATTAGAGGATCACTTTTCTAGAGAAAGCCAATGAAGAATTCAAATTCAAAGTTCAAATGAATCATCTATAAAAGATGAATGTAAAACTCACGAGATAGATCAGTCCATATCCGATTCCTTGTTGATCTCATTGTAGGAGAGTGTGGCTTACTTCATAGCCTACACCTCTTAGTATCATTGAGCATTGTTTATCATGCCAATGATCATGTACATCATTGCTTTATAATACAATAGACCATCCATTATATTTGCTAGTCTCTCTATCATTGTCACTTATAACAGTCACTTTCTATTGCTCATATCTCAGTCAATACTCCATCATTTTCAATTTTCTATAGCTTGTTGGAATCAACTCTAAGTCCTCTACATGCTGACGAATTTTGAAGACATTATATTCAGTGAATGTAGAGAAAAGTGTGTCGAGGTGATCACTAGTCAAACTCTACAGAGGTCCTAAAAAATCGGGGGTAATGATTTTATTGCTAAATTGATTGCTTTGTTTATAGTACAGCATTTCAAGTGATTCCACTTGGAATCATTAGCTCATTAAGATAATTTAATATCTCCAAAAGAAATGTTTCTAATTCCTAATGTACTGGAAGCACTGAGCTTAACAAGCAGCATGTGTGTGAACAAAAATGGAAGGTTTTCATTGATTCTTGAACTTGGAAGTAGTTTGTTTTGAATCAATCATTTCTCACATCATTTCCAAAGTACCTACGACTTGTTTAGAGTCATTGTAAAGCTAAGAGGTCCTACAACTCAACTCTGAAGCAAAATAGGGCTGATCCAAAGCAAGGATTAGCAATACCTACTCATTTCTTGAAGTATCCATCCATCTTTCCCAATAGTGGTATCAGAGCAAAGCTAAGGTAAAATGGGATATGGATTTCCTTCTTTCATTGATAAATTGGATAGGATCAACTATCAAGCATGGTCCTTGAGGGTGAAGACATACTTGCAAGGAAGGAGTCTGGATACATCTCAGGAGATGAGCAGATGCCCATTTTCAGAAGCAAAGTACAACCTACAAGAGAGGAGCATGAAAGACTCAATTCATGGTGTGCCAAGGATGCATTAGCAAGGTCATCCTTACTTAACTCAATCTCTCATTTTCTTCTTCCACACATTAGGAACTGTAAGACATCCCAAGAGACTTGGGAAACATTGTCTTCATATTTCTCTTCCAACACAAGGGCTAGGAAGAACCAATTGTGGATCGAGTTCACCACTCCAAGGAAGCAACCCAAGCAAGGCATCTCAGAGTATATGACCAAAGTCAAGGATGTAGCTGATCAATTGGCAAGCATAGGATAATAAATTGAAGAGGAGCAGATTGTGAGACAAGTAATCAATGGGATTAAAGCAGATGACAAATGGGAGAGCTTCACAACTGCCATGGACTTATGCATGGACATGTAAATTCCAGATCTTACCACAATCATGGGGCAACTCTTTACCCATGAAGCCAAGCTCAACAAGAATGGAGATTCATCAAGAGGTAATAGCTCTTCTGCCCTATACACAGATAAAAGCAAGTCTAAAGAGAAAGGAAAAAACAAGAAGATTGAGGATGAAGGAGCTACCTCCCAAGCCAACTATGTAGGGAGAGGTAGAATCCCAAGAGGAAGGGGCAAAGGAGGTAAGCAAGGTAGGGGGAGACCTTATAACTCATCACAATGTAATATTTGTGGATTATCAAATCATATATTAGATGAGTGTTACAGGAACTTCAAGAATAAGAGAGGTAGAGGATGAGGTGGATATACACAATCAAGAGGAAGATTCAATCACCATCAAGGCTAAAATAACAACTACAACAACAACTACAATAACAACTACCAAGGAGGCTACAAATCAAGGAAAGATTACAACAACTGTACAGAGGAGCAAGATGATTCTCTTCTGATTATGAATATGACTTCAAAACTAGGTATAAATGATGACCATCTCTTCTACATTGACTCAGGATGTGCAATCCATGTGGCAGACAATGTAGCTCTTGTCTCTGACCTTGAGGAACCAAAGGGTAAGCATCAGGTACAAATAGGTGATGAAACCAAGCACTCAGTGATCAAGCTAGGAAATGTTAAAACCTCTTATGGAAATAGAAATCTATTGAGCAGGGTCCTATATGTACCTACAATTACCAAGAACTTGATGAGCGTTGGACAGATTGTGGAAAAAGGTTTGCAGGCTAGGTTCAACAAATATGGAGCATTTGTGGAGGATCCCCAACATGGATTCAAGAGAATAGCCAAATGAGAAATGACAGGTAGATTATTTACTTTTGAACTTGAAGAGACAAGGAATATTGCACTTTATAGTTACAAAGACCAAACACTATCAGAGCTTGTAATTTGGCATAAGAGATTAGGACATATTGGTGAGAGAACTTTAAAGCAAACATGTAGGGATCAATGTGTGCTTGGGATACCTAATGTATCCAAGCAACACATGATCTATAAATGCGGTGCTTGTCAGTTTGGAAAATCTCACACGTTACCCTTCTCAAGGAAAGGCTACATGCATGAGGACTACCTAGAGCTTGTCCATATAGATGTATGGGGACCAAGTAAGGATCCCTCAATTTCTGGATCAACGTATTATGTATCTTTCATTGATGATTTCAGTAGGTGGACTATCTTATATTTTATGAAGCACAAAGATGAAGTATTCAGTTGCTTTAAAAAGTATCTTGCACTTGTTGAGAACCAAACATGAAGAAGTCTAAAGAGGGTAAGGTCAGATGGAGGAGGTGAGTACTTCTCAAATGATTTTGATGCATTCTTGCAGGATAGAGAATCAAGAGAGAAATCACAACAAGATATACTCCTGAGAAAAATGGGGTGGAAGAGAGGAGAAATAGACTAATTGTTGAAACAGCTAGGTCAATGTTAAATGAGAAAAAATTACCTAATTACTTGTGGGCAGAGAGTGTATCTACTACCACTTATCTTGTAAACAGGTTGCCATCCAAATCTCTTGATGGGATGACCCCATATGAAGCATGACATGGTAGAATACCTTCATTTGATCATTGTAGGATCTTTGGATGTGTTGCTTATGTGCATATACCATCTCAAATCAGAGGTAAGCTAGACCCTAAGGCAGAGAAGTGCATCTTCATAGGGTATGACTTGAATCAGAAAGGGTACAGGTTCTACAATCCTTCCAAAAAAGGCTTTATGGTCAATAGAGATGTTGTCTTTGATGAGAATGACTCTTGGTTTGAAAGTGAATGCAGGAGAGTAAAGCTACCTTATGACTTGGAAGAGGAATTCCCAAGCCTCACCAAGGAGGAACCAAATCAGATTGAAGACACCA
>CM035407.1:116805293-116855293 GCA_020310875.1 Ceratopteris richardii | reverse complement strand
TATATATATATATACACACACACACACACACACACACACAAAGAGAGGGAGAGGGAGAGGGAGAGAGAGAGAGAGAGAGGGGGGGGGAGGGAGGGAGGGAGAGAGAGAGGGAGAGGGAGAGAGAGAGAGAGAGAGAGAGAGAGAGAGAGAGAGAGAGGGAGAGAGAGAGAGAGAAAGAGAGAGAGAGAGAGAGAGAGAGGGAGAGAGAGAGTATGAGAGAGAGAGATTAGAAAAGAGAGAGATTCAGAAAGAGATTGATGGAGCTCGTAAGCGCAGTGCAGATCTGAATGTTGGAGAGCTCTTCGATGAGTTGCATGTAAAATGACGATCGAAGAGCGATCCGACATTTTTTTTACTTTTATCAAATTTTACCGTCGCATAAGGGATGTAGAAGGATCATGTATGCCATCATGCAATTCATGGAACATTGATGCCTAACCGCATTGCATAAGCGATACAAATTAGCATCGTATATGCGACATTGCTTTTTTCAATAGCATAAGCGATGCTATTGTAGTGACGCTCTCGTGAACGTCACTCGAAACGTCAGAAATAACATCAAGAATAACGTCAAAAATAGCATTGTTTAAACGAGGGTGCACGCTCGATGCCCCGTCGGACGAAATTCACGATCATGTAGCGATGCAAATGTGTCGTGTTAATCGTCGCTATGCCCCCGTATTCCTTGTAGTGCATTGAGCATTCAAGAAGATTGATTATTCACCAAACTTAAATAATCACCATCTCCTAAGCAAGGTAATCAATAAGGTTTATTCAAGATCTCCATTAGAGGTTGGGAAAGAAAACGATGGATCCATAAATGTTCCCATGGAACCTTGAAGAAGATGATGTGCCACCAAGGTCATCATGGAAGTTGCACTTTGATACCAATGTTGAGAACTTAGTCTCTTTGCTAGAGAGAATGACTAATGACTCTCCACCAACATGCCATTATAAAGATTTGAGGACTAACCAAGATTGGAACTACTTTTACATGTGCTTTCTTGACCACGACTTTAAAAATCTTCACCAGAATGCACTAGTGATAGGTGTACTCACTTTATGAGTTAAGTCTCTTTGAGCTCAAGTTAACATGATGTTTTTAGAATACTCTAGAGCTCTTTGGGCAAAACTCTTTCCCAATGCTCCTCATAAAGGTTGAACCCAAAACCTCCTCCATGCCATCCTTGGAACTTAACCAATAGGCTAAGCTCATTAGTTCAAAAAGAGTAATGTTATCATTAAGTTAGAACCTTGTCCAAGCTATTGTATAGCATGTGACAAGACAACAACCTTGTCTAATTGGACTCATCAGTGAGAAAGAAGCTGAACCTTTACCATCGACATTGATGATGAATTAGAATGAATTTGATGCTTCATGGATTGCAAAATGAAATCATATTCTAATCTATCATAGGCCTTATCCAAGTGAACTAAAAAAAAAAAACGAAAGTTCAGAAGAGCTTACTCTTCCAAACTTTTAATTAATAGAGATTATAGCTGTACAAGTGAACGGGCCTAGCACACATAGGACGCCTTGTATCCCACAAAGCAGGGCTGCTTATAGATTACTAGAAAATTTTACAATTATAAGAAGCCCCCGCCCTTTAGACATCATAGAGTGTTCTTCCCAGAGACCAACAAGATCAAATCCAAGTGGGCCTCACATGAGGGGGACGAGAAGCTTATCCAAGTCAACTTACAAAAATAAGAGATCTTGGTTTGATTGTTTGGCATAATCAAACCCTCTCAAATGCCAAAAAATTGCCTTTAATTGAACATAAAAGACGCCCCAGCCCTTTTTGCCTTTGGAAAGATCCATTGCATCAGCACATGATCCATCCCAATTGTCAAAAGCGTTCTTTTGGATAGACAATCCAGCGTGCCACTCTTCGGAGGCCACAGTTTTCAGTTGAAAAATATTCCTTGGACATCGGATGGTGGGGAGTAGGACTGCAGCGTTTGCAGAACGTAGCCCGAGGAATACCAAGCTGTACCATCCCGACCATGCGTGTACTACTGTGCCGAGTAGGTTCGTAATGCTTGAGTTTGCACGTCAGTGGGCTTGGCTAGTGGAAGAAGTTTACAGTTCTGTGCAATTTGCTTAGCCATTGGTCACGATCATCGCGTTACCACTTATCGATTGTCTGATTCGGCCCATGCTTTTTCTGTGTCTCATAATTTTCTGTGAGCATGTGCAGCCCACTGATCTACTTACAGGTTTCTGTGTATTGCTGCGCGGGAGAGCTCAGTTCATCATCTGTTCCTTAGCATGCCTCTGGCGACTCTTGTGACGTCAGGTGCCTTCCAATGGATCCTTTGAGACCGATTCCTGGGGGTCGCTATTATTCTGTCTTAGGACTGAATGATGATGCATCTCCTTGTGCAATTCGAGCTGCATACAAGAAGCTTGCCATGGTATTCATTCTATTTAAGTAGATCTCCCCTAGATTTCCACCATTTGATCTTGTTGACAGAGATGTAGGTTCCGCTGAGCTAGAAGCAAGGGTTCGTCTTCACGAATTTTGAGAATATGTAGGCTTCCTACAGCGCGTTTCTGCCTCTGCATTATTTGAAATTGTGCTGAGAATTCAGGATGAGAGTTTTCATTTGGCTACATTAAACATTCATACATGCTATCCATTGCGGACACTTGCGAGCATGTCATGCTTTGTCTTCATAAAGCTTCAGACATCGAGCATAATGCGAACGAACTTTATGACGAATGAGGTGCTCTCAATTGGCAGGCAGGGAGGGAAACATAACGCGTTGTTAATCTTCCCCTATGAAGAGCTCAAACACGTTTTGCGTAAAGTTCTTCGTTTCCTACCCTGGCCAAGCAAGGATCCTTTCAGTAGGTGAAGGATTTCTATTCGTTACAACACGCAATGGGCTAATCGGGCAGAAATTGTCGTCTTTCATGAAATCGTGTTATATCTTTGCTGCTAAAGGTTCTTATTTTGGCGTATTGAAGGAACCGTTTTGCAGATTTCGCTCATGTGTGCTAATTGACGAATCATGAAGTCGCGCACTTTAAGGTGATTCATGACGGTCTAGCTGCATGGACAATATCTGCATATAATGTCAAATATGCCCGATATTTTGATTTCTGGACCGGCGTTGTTTAGGGGCAAAGATACCGCACTACGCTTTTGAAGGGATCTAATGTCCTCGTCTGTCATTGCACGACGATATAAAGGGCTATTACATACATTATATAGGCAAGCTGTTTTCATCTGTTTTTTTCGAGAATCAAACTACGATTCCCCTAACGAGAGACGCTCTTCTGCCACTATCTTCTTTATACAACCATACTACGATTCTAAAGAAGTGAATTATAGGAAGAATCCTCAATTTATTTTATCTCCTCTACAGAATTGGTCAGTGAGCTTGTGGGATTGAGGATTTTTATCTACTTCATACAGAAATGGCACCCTGACAAACGCAGCGATGGGGAAAGAGTAGAATCCAAGTTCATATTTCAAGAAATTCAAGAAGCTTATGCAGGTTGGACTTTGTAAATTCTACGTGCTTAGTATGGGTGACTGGAAGTTATCCTGTACTTAACAGTCACATTTTCAGAAGCTGTGATAGTCGATGGTTTTTCCACATGGTTCTTATTCCTAGCTTTCATGCCAGTACTGTCTGATCCGAGGAAGAAAACACTTTATGACGCAGGTTTTTACAATCCAGATGATGACGATGATGAGATTGAGGTATTTTTCTATTTTTCTGTGTCATTAGTGCTGATAGAGGTTCTTGTCATTGAAAGGTTGAGAACATTAGATCACGGGAAATTAATTCCCAAGTGTTCATTGATCCATGCAATTCTTCTCATGCGTTCTATGCTTCCTGTTTATCAGGGTTTGAGCAGTTTTCTAAATGAGATGGCAGATATGATGGCACATGCCCAAGACTCGCAGGTGTTCCTCGTTTCATGTCTATGTATTGATTTCATTCTTGGAAACCTGATATGTGCTGTTGAGTAGTCCATGCTTTTTGCTTTTGCCTTGACGATTAGCTCTAGCACACAGGGTCACCATCAAAACTAAACTGGTTAAGTTTAGATTGCTGCCCATCGGAATCAGCAAGCAAGCAGACGCTTTTGTTGGTTGATGATTTTTATTATGGCCATGTATTCCCGAGTGATGTGGCATTTTCTTCGCAAGAGGAGTTTGTGTGTGTGTGTATACACTAGTTGACTATAGAGAGGTGAGTAGGCGTGATGATTGGAGTAGGTGAGCATGTAATTATGATACAGTTATATGGTCATACATTGTGTCTTGTTGCTATGAGTTATTGGATGATACCTTTGCATAGCTTGCAGGGGTTTCTTCCGATGAAATTTAGTGAGATCTTGGACATTGCATAGGCTCAATGGAAGCTGCAGTGAATATTTCTGAGTTATGAAAGCTTTAAGTTTTCTTGCACCAGCAAGAGCGATTAAAATGTGTAAGCTCTTATTGGATTGTGCAGGATACTGGGAAATGTGACAGCCTCGTTTCATGTCTACTGGATTAAAATGTGTAAGCTCTTATTGGATTGTGCAGGATACTGGGAAATGTGACAGCCTCGTTTCATGTCTATGTATTGATTTCATTCTTGGAAACCTGATATGTGCTGTTGAGTAGTCCATGCTTTTTGCTTTTGCCTTGACGATTAGCTCTAGCACACAGGGTCACCATCAAAACTAAACTGGTTAAGTTTAGATTGCTGCCCATCGGAATCAGCAAGCAAGCAGACGCTTTTGTTGGTTGATGATTTTTATTATGGCCATGTATTCCCGAGTGATGTGGCATTTTCTTCGCAAGAGGAGTTTGTGTGTGTGTGTATACACTAGTTGACTATAGAGAGGTGAGTAGGCGTGATGATTGGAGTAGGTGAGCATGTAATTATGATACAGTGATATGGTCATACATTGTGTCTTGTTGCTATGAGTTATTGGATGATACCTTTGCATAGCTTGCAGGGGTTTCTTCCGATAAAATTTAGTGAGATCTTGGACATTGCATAGGCTCAATGGAAGCTGCAGTGAATATTTCTGAGTTATGAAAGCTTTAAGTTTTCTTGCACCAGCAAGAGCGATTAAAATGTGTAAGCTCTTATTGGATTGTGCAGGATACTGGGAAATGTGACAGCCTCGAGGACCTTCAACATTTATTTGTAAGCATGTTCAGTGCAGACCTGAATGCTGCCCATAGCTCATGCCCACCAAACCCTGCATCCTCCAATTTGGATAAGGAGTGTGAATGGGAGTGCAGCAGTTATGCTAAATCTCTCTTTGACTCATGCATCATGGATGAAAATTTTCCCTCATCTCAAACTCATTTTATATTTGATGACAATCTTTGTGCTGGAAAGGATCTCAACAGTAGCTCCTCAAAGCCAAGAGCGCAAAGTTCATAAGCTGAGCTTAGCCAGGGAGGTTCATATTGAATTTCTTGAGACATATAGTGGTTGGTGAAGTTACAGGGTAAATTAGTTGGTCACATTGATGTGCAATTTTTCCTGTTAAACTTCACCCAGCTTTTACAATAAGAAACTTGTAAACTGCATTTCTTAGCTTAGTTTCATCACTTTACAGCTGACATGTTGTTGAGTGTAATTTCCAATGACTCTCCATTGCTTTAAGAACTGTCAATTGCATTGTTATCTTTTACTCTCTCGTTTTGGTCTCCAGCAGCATTCCTCCACTGCTGTTTGTCCATCTTAACATTTTCTGATATTGGTGTTCGGTTCTTCACACAAGGTTTTGAAGTATATAACATTTGTTTTTGAACTGCATTCTACTCCCTCATACCATCCATCAATCTCGGTGACTCCTAGGTGCCGCAGCTTTTTATTATTATCATGTATTAGTGTTGCCTGTCGTAGGCAAGGGACAAGTCACTTGCGAGTGTATGATTCTAATACTGTGCTGGTTCAGATTGGGGATTCACTGTGTTCATGTCCTCAGTTCTGTAATCTTTGTCATATTAGGCATTTTTCTAGTCATAGAAAGGATGAATGAGAAAAGAGACATGCCTAAGTCCTAGGAAGGTGACTAAGCTTAATGTAATGGATCGAGAATGATATGTAACCTTACTGGTTCAACTTATTACAGAAGGACATGAAAAAGAAAAAGATGAAACCCCATAATAGTGTTCATCAAGATCCTTTTTCTAAAATTTTCTTTTTCATCCTTCTCATTATAATATTTTTGAGCCATAGAAATTCTTTCTTTAGAAATTCAATTTCCCCAACTCTTGAATTTGTAGAGATTCTTTTTGAGACTTTCCTTAGGTTTCTCTTGATCAAAACCCTACTCCTATTGAATTTGTTGCCATATTTCCAGAACCCCTCTTCTATGAATTCCCCTTCTTAGATTCCTTTTCTTTGGATTCGTTGACAATGGATTGCACTCATACTCCTCCCTCTTAGATGCTTCAAACACTTGACTTTTAAAGTCCCCTTTGTTGAATTTTTCTCATCTAAAATTTTATCCTCTAAGAAACTCATTCTTAGTAATTATGCAATCTTCTCTCCCCTTTGATATCTAGATTGTAGTCTTCACCACTTATGAAGTTTTGATTGGTATTCCTTGGATACACTTTTCCTTCTAGAATCATTATTCAAATAATTTTGATTCATTCTTACTCTTTGGATTCCCATTAATGAACTGGGCTCCTCTTTCCCCATAAATTGCAAAATTTGCTCTTCAACTTAAGCTATAGACACATCAAATCTACTTGTGTTATAATTTTTTTAATGTATTCTCTTGTATGAACTAGGCAACATGATGATACTTATGAAATCACATATCCCAAATGCATGGACTTCATGAGGGATAATCAAAAAAATTGTCTACGTATCTCTCTACATACAAACTTTTAATGTCAATCATTAGTTATCTATTTCTTTGTCTTCTCTTGAATTGATTTCTCATGGTTTAAATTTACTTTTCTCTTGAATTTAACCTCTCACTTTAGAAAGATAATCGTTGCTCATTTGTTGAACTTCAACTACTAGGCAATCCATACACCCCTCGTGTTTCGAGTTCTCCTCCAAGTTGTTTGAGTATGCCCAATCATGCAATTGCTAATGGGTTGAGATAGTATACTCATGATTATTCTATTTCTTTCCTCCCAATCTTGACAAATCTCCTTTGGTTGTCAATAGGGGTAATGGGATATAGGTAGGGATTTCCCTCTAATCCACTTACAAGGTCCCAAAGGCCTTTCCCATGAGGAAATAGGAACTCCTTATTTTCCATGGTTGGTCGTTGGGGTTGCACAACTTCTCAATCTAAGTGTCAAACATAGACATATTGAGCTCTTGATATCACATTGAAATGAATATGAAGTGAAAAGGAGACAAGAATTAGAAATGCAATGGTTATCTTCCATTCAATTTCTCGATCGTTTGTTGGACTCCCCTTGCTCCTTTATGGATGTTTCTCCTTTCTCCAAATCCCTTTCCAACTTGTTTCAACTACTCCACACACTTTCCTTTGGTTTTGCTTTATACATAGTTTGATTTGATCAAACTAATGGAACTATTAGAAAATCCTCTACATGACAAAGAAGTTGATGGACCTCCCAAGATCATTGAATCTGTAGACACAATTGTAGAGTTGCAGAGATTACTCAAAGTTCACTAAGAGTTTTGCAATGGAACTTTGCCCGCAAAGAAAAACCTACGAAAGTTTTGTAGCAAGATATGTATTACTTAAAATGAATAAGTGATTACAAATAAATGATCTTGAAAAGAAATGATAAGAATGCCTAGTCACTATCTATGTATAGACAATGCCTATTTTTTTCATTAATGGCTAGGAGTTGGGGGACACTCTAAACTTAATGTTACATACCAAGAGGTCATGTGAAATAAAGTCTGGAACTCAGAGTCATACTTTTGTTGGTAATAAAAAAGGCTCCCTTCATTTTTGGGATAAATTAAACCAATCAACGTTCACCGAAGAGCCGATCCAAAGGGTGAGCTTGGTTGAAGAATCTCCTCATCCAAAATATTTCTTGCTTCTTATTGGTAAAAAATAAGCCTTTATTAGATGGATTCTTGAACTTCAAAAAAAGATTCCTAGATAACAAAACAAGGCAAAACATATCGCTTACGACTTTGTCAAGATTTAGCTTGAAATTTCCAACTCAGCCACAATACCCCTTGGAAATGAGCCAAGTATATCTAAGCCATCTATTTACCATCAATGGCCTAATGTGATCCTCATCTGAAATATAAGTTGGAATCCATACCAACAAAGGAATGTTTAATCATGAGAGGTAGTAATTGGTCCTAGTTCAACACTTTTTACTTCACCGTGGTTGATTCTAGAGTGTAAATTTTTGAGGTCCATGATGAATCATTTCAAGGTTTGAATTTATATGTATCACATTGAATCATTCCACATTTTGACAAGAGTGCAGTAATTTTAGAGCCTAACTTCCTATCCTTAAGGGATTTGAAGACACTTTCAAGGACCACACTAGAAAATTTTGAAGTTTGAATTTGTGGATTTTTCTTTGAATCTTTTTTTGAATTTAAATTAAAGGGATTAGTGAAGAAAGGCATTAGAAATATTTGTATCATTTGATTAGTTGTGATCAATCCCATTACATAGCTCTATTGATTTCTCATTTCTAGATCACTCATAATTCTGATGAGCAAAGAAAACCTATTCAAGAAATTTGGGAATTATTCAAGTTCCATTTATATTACCTACTATGTTAACTTCTGAAGTTTGATTCCAACCTTGATACTCCATTTAGAATACATTTATGCTTAATATAAAAGTGTCAATTTTTCATTCTCTAATCAAGAGAAAAAATATGTTGTAATTTGTGAGTGAGTCGAAAAGTAAAACATTGGGATAGAAAGGACTGTCTCAAAATCCTCTGTAATTCCCATTTTTCTTGAATAGGCCTTAAAGCCGAAATATTACACACAAAGGAGTTCAAAGTGAAGTTAGTAGTTGAAAAGGTAAGAGATGAATATGTGTGTGCTTGTAAACCTAAAATGAGAGAATTTCATAAGCGACTGCAAAGATTCTTGTGCATCAAGAGAAGTAGTAAATTATGAAGAAGAGCTCAAAGAATTTTAGACAAGGGTTTACAAATACGTAAGTATAAAGAATATGAGTCCAAAGGAAGGCCACATAAAAGAGAACAAGGAAAAGGTACCTGTTGAGCCCATAAAAGTCATATTGGTCAAAGTCGACTGCAATCAAAGTCAATCATAATCAAAGTCAAAAGGAAAAAGGCAAAATTGATCAAAGTCAACTAGGTCAAAGTCAAAATCAGTCAAAGTCAACTAGGTCAAGGTCAAAATCAACATGGGCAAAGTCAAAGTGTACAAAGTTCAGGTGTCAAAGTGCACAGGTAGTGCACAAGTAATTGTTCACAAGGGCTGTAAATTGCAGAAAGTTGAACTGAACCCTCTCTTAGATGCACAAGTGAAGAATGACAAAATGGGAAGGTATGTGAAGCGGCAGCGTACGCAAAGTGAAAGTATGGCCCCCCAATTAAAATTTCTGTTTTAATCTAAAGTCAATACAAGACAAAACAGGGATTCGTTGGCTGCCCACTTTTGGAGATAATCTTGGGACATCAAAGTGAGCACCAAGATACTCTTGCAGTTAGGAGCGTACGTGAATCGATATTCAAATCAAGGCAATGACTATTCTTGGAGCTTCAAGCAAGACTAAGCAAGGTGAGCATAGTCTGAGCTAAGCAAGAGAGAGAAGTGCAAGAGACACACAGTGTGCGATGCAAAGAAGTGAAGTGCAAGGTGTGCATGAAGATTGACTAAGGAAGTTGTTGGAACATCAAGCTTACACTATGATTGAGGTGGATTTGATCTACATCAAAGGCTATCGCGTCGAAACAAAATCCGTTGGAGAGTTCTTTTTCATATGCTCATTTATTGTATTTTTTTGAGAAATTTTTGATGGTTCATTTACCGTTGTAAAAGCCTTGAGCTTTACACATGTAAAGGTAGAAAGATAGAGCCCAAATCCCACGAATTTGTGGTGGTTGAAGTTGCATTCAATCAAGCAAATCAAATCACCTAAAAGTAGATCAAACTAGATCTTCACTTTTCCTAGATTGTAGGAAAGTGAATTGATTCCCTCCAACAACCATTCCCTCCTTCATTTGAATTCAAATTCAACTTGTAAAAGTCATGGAACACTCCTAGAGGCTATATAAGGACTTGAAATCACTTGTACATTAGATGGAAGCAATATACATACACTTGTGACTATCATTGTCTTGCTCCTTCAATTCTCTACATCATCTTCTTCGCCAACAGTAATTTTGTAGAGCCTGATGCTCTCTCTCCACGGTTCCAAATTGATTTTGGAAAGGTATAAGTGTCTAGTTTATGCCTATAAAGTTTCATAGCATTTGGTTTAGTACATTTGGCAAAATCTGAGTTTTTCTGTCTCGGGGTCAATCTCTACGTATTCCTAAAAAATAGGAAGTACCACCGGTGAATGTCGCATTCATCCCTATAGCATATTTTGCTTATTCCTTATAATTTTGTGCATTCTATACACTCAACCCTATGTGTATCACTCCTATAAAAGGATTTTGTCTAATTGTAATCACGCTGGTCGCTATGGGCATTTGAATTTCATTGTCTCTTCCATAGATAATAACTTTTTTGAGCTATTCAACCCGCAAACCTATCTGTTTTGTATCGACTCATTCTCCTTGATGCTCCAAAGTACATAGTGTATTTCTTTGCACTTATCACATGCCTATAAGGTCTATTTGAGTCTCCATAAGCTCAAGGGCTGGTCTTGTGCCGGTTGGCTTGACCAAACTTCGTCGCTTCGGAACGCACTTTTCTACCTTCTACAAGCTTCTTCAAGTTCTTTCAGTGGTATCAGAGCTAGATCAAGATGGGTGACGGCTTTCCCTCAATGATTGAGAAGCTTGATCGACACAACTACGCGGCTTGGAAAATCAGAATGGAGGTCTATTTGCAAGGTAGAAATCTTTATGGAATTGTAGCAGCTGATGAAGCTATGCCTATTCCAAGATCCAAAGGAGGACCTACACAAGAGGAGATAGATAAGCTCACACTTTGGTGCTCAAGGGATGCTCAAGCAAGGTCGTACATACTAAACTCTATCTCTGACTTTCTATTACCACATATTAGAGGATGCAAGACATCTGAAGAGACTTGGGATGCCCTCGAGACTTTCTTTTCTGCTAGTATCAAAGCAAGAAAGAATCATCTTTGGAACGAGTTCAACCAAATGAAGAAGATACCTAAACGAACCATCACTGAGTTTGTTACCAAGGTCAAGGAGGTTGCGGATTAGTTAGCATCCATTGGAGAGCTGATTGAAGAAGAGGTCATCATGAGGCAAATTCTCAACGGCATTCGAAGTGATAAGCAATGGCAATCCTTCACGACGGCTTATGATCTTATCATGGATGTGCGAACTTCAGACTTCAACATCTTTCTTGGACAACTCTTCAATCAAGAATCCAACAATAGCATAAAGGAAGGTAACTCCTATCATGGTAATTCATCTAGTGCTCTATATGCAGATAAGAAGGATAAGAAGCAGAAAGGCAAGAAGAAGGAAGAAGATGAAGAAGAGACTTCTCAAGCGAAATTTGCAAGCAAGAGCAAGTGGAAAGGGAAGAAGAAAGGACCAAAGCAAGACAAAGCCAAAGGTCAAAATGTTCAACCTTGTGCCATATGCAATAAGACCAACCACACCACTCAGAATTGCTGGTTCAATGGGAAGACCCAGAAAGGAAGTGGAAGAGGTGGATATGGCAGCAATAGAGGCAGAGGTGGACACAACTTCAACAATAACTATAGAAGCTATAATAGAAGGGACTACAACAATTATTTAGAAGATCAACCACATGAAGACTCATTGCTTCTTATGAATCTAAGCCACAAAGAAGGTGAAGAAGATGATCATTTGTTCTACATAGATTCAGGATGTTCAAATCATGTTGCAGGCAACATGGCTCTTCTATCTGATTTGGAAAGTCCAAAGCATAGACATGAAGTGCAAACAGGGGATGACACAAAGCACAATGTGGAGAAGATTGGTAATGTGAAAGCTTCCAATGGCAGGACAAACATTCTGAGTAAGGTTCTCTATGTACCCACTATCACTAAAAACCTAATAAGTGTAGGCCAAATAGTTGAAAAAGGCTTGCAAGTTAGGTTCACCCAACATGGAGCTTTTGTGGAAGATCCATGTCAAGGCTTCAAGAAGATAGCCCGAGGTGAGAAGCATGGTAGGCTCTTTACTTTTGAAGTAGGAGAAACCAGGAACATAGCTCTATTCAACTTTGGGTCTCAAACCCTAAGTGAGCTTGAAGTGTGGCATACGAGACTTGCTCATGTGAATGAAAGAACCTTGAAGGATATATGTAGGGATCAAAGTGTTCTAGGACTGCCGAACATATCAAAGCAGGCACATGATCAACAGGTGTGATGCATGTCAGATTGGGAAGGCACAAAGACAACCATTCAACCACAAAGGCTACATCCACAACAACTTATTGGACTTAGTACATACTGATGTATGGGGACCAAGTCAAGAACCTTCATTGGCAGGATCAAGGTATTATGTCTCATTTATTGACGACCATAGTAGATGGACTGTTCTATACTTTATCAAGAGTAAGAATGAAGTGTTTGACTGCTTCAAGAAGTATCTTGCACATGTGGAGAACCATACAGGTAGATCACTAAAGAAGCTCAGATCTGATGGAGGGGGAGAATACTTCTCCAAAGATTTTGATGAGTTTTTACAGGAAAAAGGTATCAAAAGGGAAGTGACTACTAGGTACTCTCCTCAACTAAATGGAATTGTAGAGAGAAGAAATAAGACATTGGTTGGATCAGCCCGAACAATGCTTGAAGAGAAGAAGTTGCCACATTATCTATGGGCAGAAGCTATTTCAACTGCTGTGTACCTTGTCAATAGACTACCATCCAAATCACTTCAAGGTATGACTCCATATGAAGCATGGCATGGAAGAAAACCTAGTCTTGGACATTGCAAGGTTTTTGGTTATTTAGCTTATGTTCATATACCATCACAAATAAGAGGTAAGCTAGATGAAAGGGCAACAAAGGAAGTGTTTATTGGATATGATTCAACTCAGATGGGTTATAGGTTCTTCAATCCTTCAACCAAGCAATTCACTACAAGTAGAGATGTTGTGTTTGAAGAACACAGGTCTTGGTACGATGAAGACAAAGAAAAGGTAACACTAGCATATGATCTTGATTCTGATTCTCATCAATTAGGAAGCAAGCATGATACACAGGTCCAAAATCCAAGAAGTGATACAGACGATGACCAAGATGAAAGAGAAAAGGATTACAAGCTATGGAAGTCAAGAGGCAAAGCAAAGATGCAAGAGGTTGGAGAATGCTCCAAACAAGCACCTAGAAGATCAGCAAGAGAGAAGAAACAACCAGAAAGGTATGGATATGATTCCATGTTTGTTACAAAGCATTCAATCTACTTGGCAAAAGACTCTATTTCAGAGGAACCCTCAACCTATGAAGAGGCAAAGGAAAACCCTAATTGGGAAAAGGCCATGAACAAAGAAATAGATGCATTGAAGGAAATGGACACTTGGGATTTGGTTCCAATGTCACCAAATCAAAAGGTAATTGGTTGCAGATGGGTATATAAAGTTAAAAGAAATTCAGATGGATTAGTTTGCAGGTACAAGGCAAGATTAGTTGCCAAAGGATGCTCACAAACTCATGGTATAGACTATGAGAAAACATTCTCACCAGTTGCAAAGATGACTACAATCAGGACATTGATAAGTGTAGCTGCTGCAAGGAATTAGAGACTCCTCCAACTTGATGTGAAAAATGCATTCTTAAATGGTTGGATAAGTGAAGAGGTATACATGTCACAACCACCAAGTTTTGAAAACCCTAATCATCCATCTTATGTTTGCAGACTTAATAAAGCATTGTATGGATTGAAACAAGCTTCAAGAGCTTGGAATTACAGGTTGGTTACATATCTTCAAGACCAAGGGTTCAAAGCTAGTAGCTCAGATCCTTCTCTATTCATCAAAAGGGATCACAATGAGGTTATCTATCTATGTGTATATGTAGATGATATTATTGTGACAGGTGATGATCTAAATGGCATTAAAAGGATCAAGAGACACATGCAAGAGGAGTTCAAAATCAGTGACCTAGGTGAGCTCACATATTTCCTAGGTATGCAGGTGACATATACAGATGAAGGAATGTATTTGACTCAAAGAAGATACATTCAGGATCTTCTTCTCAAGTGAGAACACTAAACCTGCAGGTACACCTTTGGAGATGAATCATAAACTAAGTGTTTATGAAGGTGAGAAAATTGAAGACATTAAAGAGTATCAAAGCTTGGTAGGTAGCTTGATATATGCTACTGATACAAGGGTAGAAATCTCATATAGTATGGGAGTGCTTAGTCAGTTCATGCACTCACCGAGAAGACCACACATGGATGCGGCTAAGAGAGTACTTAAGTATCTCAAGGGTACGATCAACGAAGGTATATTCTATACTATAGAATATTTTGCTTATTCCTTATACTTTTGTGCATTCTATACACTCAATCCTATGTGTATCACTCCCATAAAAGGATTTTTTCTAATTGTAATCACGCTGGTCGCTATGGGCATTTGAAGTTCATTGTCTCTTCCATAGATAGTAACTTTTTTGAAATAGTCGACCCGCGAACCTATCTGTTTTGTATTGACTCATTCTCCTTGATGCTCCAAAGTACATAGTGAGTTTCTTTGCACTTATCACATGCCTATAAGGTCTATTTGAGTCTCCATAAACTCAAGGGCTGGTCTTGTGCCGGTTGGCTTGACCAAACTTCGTCGCTTCGGAACGCACTTTTCTACCTTCTACAAGCTTCTTCAAGTTCTTTCAGAAGTGTGCAGAGAAGGACTAAGCTATTCACCCCAAGGATCCCAAGGTTTCATTGAGGCTATGCACATGCCGACAGAAGGTGTCCATCCCTCCCCCTTATTGGAAGCTTGATGCAAGGTGTGCACTAGTGTAGGCTTGGAGAAGGTGGAGGTCTGGTGCAGAGAAGGCCGGCAACAACAAGACCCTTGGGTATTTGGTATTTTGTGATTGAGCATTCTGTGGGATTTTGCACATAAGCATTGGTGCATCACCATTGTATTTGTCTTCTTATAATCAATCGACAGAGGCTTCTAGTGTGTATCTTTCTTATTGTCTTTCCCTTTTCTCCTACAAACACTCAAATCCCTTCTTGTCCAAGAATCTCCCAACAAAATTTGGCATGCCCGGTGGGACACCAGGGAGATTTGAGCATAGGAGAAGCCAAGTCCAAAGGGTAGAAGAGTTCAAGTGCCGACAGTACTACTTCATTGGACTAAGAGGTAAATATTCTTATCAAATTATCTCATACTTAGAGGGCTATGAACAGCTCATGACCGCAACGTGGTCCCAAACATTGAGGGTCACCTACAAAGCTACAAGAAGGAAGGCTGTTAGAAGATCCTCTAGTCCACTTTCGTGAACCTCATCAGTAAAGAGCATGGCAGGTTAGGTAGAATTGGAAACCCTACTGACAAGATTAAATATAAAATTTCCTTCTTTCAAAGTCTTAGCTTAAGAAGATCCAGACGAGCATATTAGAAGGTTTTTAGCACTATGCAAAACTAGAGGCTTAATGGGAAGAGAGGATGCCTTTTTGATACTCTTCCCTGCCACATTAGAAGGGTTAGTAGATAAATGGTTCAGCCAGTTTGCTGAGATCCATTTCACCACTTGGGACTTAATGAAAGATGCATTCAAAACTCAATTCCAGCATGGAAATACTATAGAGATCATCATAGAGGAATTAGAAAAATTGAGACTGGGTCCAGGTGAAAAATTTCCAGAGTTTGTAACTAGGGCCAAGGCACTAATGGCTAAGTTTCCAGATCCTCCACATTATTTTTTTTGTTAAGAAATGGTTAGCTAAGCCACTTCGAGTGACCACCCAATGTAAAAGCAAGGAATTATTGTTGTCCACAGACTCCATAGAGGAGTTCATCAACACATCTACACGATTGGAGCAGATAAGGCAATAGTATGGAGCAATTTCTTCTCAACTATCCTATTCTACAAAAATGGAGGATCTAGTGATCTAGTTAAGGAAAGAGCTAGAGGGCTTAAAAAGGAATAAACCCCACAAGGAGGAGGAGAATGATGTTACTCAGCTGAGGAGTGAGATTGAGGCATTGAATCTCCAAAAGGAGGAGGAAGCCCAAGTAGAGGAATTGGATCAGCAACGATAGGAGTGGCAGGAACTCAAAGGGGATGGCATCAAGAGTGGACTTTGGTGTACCATGTGCAACAAGCAAGGTCATATAGTAAGTGAATTTCCTCTGTTAAGTGTAACTTGCCAACTATGTAGGAAAGCTAGTCATGAGGCCCAAGAATGCCAATCAAGAGGAATGCCTGCAACAACATATTGGACACAAGGAGGAACCCTACAACCAGCAAATGTGACGACGACTGCACCCAATCAAGGTAACAATTATAACCCTAGACAGAGGAATAACTTTGGAAATGGGCCTAGGAGGCCAATTATTTGTTTCAGTTGTGAAGAATGTGGGCACTACCAAAGTAGGTGCACTCTACCAGAAAATGCCCCTCCTTGCAAGAACTGCCTAGAGGCTAGAGACCACTATAACTAATTGTTGTCCTAAGAACCAAGCACCTTCATCTGCGCCCCACATTCAAATGATTTCTATGTGCAAAGAAGAAATGGTAGATCAAGCCAGGGTGCCATCACCATCTACCAAGGTGGTGCAGTTAGAAGAAATTGAATCTTTTACAGTGCATACAAGAAGCAAGGGAAAGGCTTAAGTGGACATAGATCAAGAATCAATGATTAATGGATTGAACAAAGATAAAGTTGCATCTGAAGACAAAGCCACCACATGTGTAGATAGAAGGAAAAAAGAAAAATTCATAGGTACCAATGATTCCATTGGACATGCATTCAATAGGGCTCATGAGGAGTTTGATAAGTCAATTGGAGCCCATGCTCTTAAGGAATCAGAAGCTTCCAGACTACTCAAGTCCATGAAAAAGGAGGTCAGTATTTTTTATTTAATAAAGATGGATGGGAAGTTCAGATCAGAAATCTTGTAGATAATTGATGAGGCTTCCACAACAAGTTTAGTGGCAAAGGCTACTGTTATGCATAAAGATAAAGGTGTAGGGGAAGCACCCCTCATAGATTATAAGAGCACTCGGCTAACAATCTCTATCAAAGGTCATGACTTTCAAGGAGTTATTGTGGATGGTGGTTCTAGCATTAACTTGATGCCTGAATATACCATGAAAAAGATTGGACTACACCCTTCAAGACCTGCAAACTTCACTATAACACTGGTATACCAAAGCATAGTAAAGCCTATGGGAGTGGTCCCTGGAGTCCTACTCAAGATACAAGGTACCATCTTTAACTTAGATTTTGTTGTTTTAAGGCTGCTACAGGCAGAAGGAAGTTTCCCCCTGTTAATTGGGAGACCTTGGTTAAGGCATGCCAATGTGCTGCATGACTGGGGTAAGGACATAATGTGGGTAAAGCAAGAGGGAAAAGAGTTGCAACACATATTTTTAGAAGAAGGTCCAGACAACCAAAGACATACCAACATGATGCAGACAATTGGTATTTGTATGGAAGAAGACTTATTGGACAACCCAGAAGAAGATCTATTTGAAGGAGCAAATTTATATGAAGATGAAAACATGTTGGCTTTGCTCCATGCAGAAGACCCATGGATTTTTTCCAAACTCAAGTAGAGAGGAAGCATATGAAGAAAAAGAGGACATCATTCAGGTTACTGACTCGAATGAGACAGTCTGAATCAAAGGCCATAGAAGAGAGAAGAGAAGAGAAGCCCTTAAGTGTAGTAGTGATGAAGCTACTTCAAATCCTATATCAAGGGCTAGTTTGTTATGGATACTCGTATGGATATCATCTGTTATGTCAATTTTTATGATAGTGAGTGCAAGGCTTTACAAGGATGTGGAAGGAGTACCTGCAAGTCTTTGGAAACAGATGGTTCCATTGGATGAAGAAGTTGCAATAGTAAAAATGGAATCTTGCAGATTAAGTTATAAAGTTGATGAAACAAAGATATAAAAGATGCAGTATGGAGGAGATAATATTCTAATGAAGGATTTAGGGTACCCCTATCAGATGACCAGTGTGCCCAACAAGAAGACAAAACCAATGAAGTGTAGTACATGGAACCTGCAAAATTTGTCTAGGTTGTACATAGCCTTCTCATGTCATTTTTGCTTAAGTTTTAGTAGTTTTTATCCATGTTTGTTCTTTGCGTTTTAGCAAATTTCACATCCCTTTCATAGTCATTGGCATAAGCACAATTTTTGGAAAATTTTTGGGAATTTTTCAAGCATTTTTAGAATTTTCTTAGCATTTTTTATCCTTTTTAAATGTCATTTTCTTGCCAAGTTGGAGAAATACAGGAAACTCCTTGTGGTTTTTGAGTGTGGAAATTGGCCTAGGCCTGTAGGAATTTTTTTCAGAATTTTTTGAGAATTTTTTGGAATTTTTTTGTATTTTTTTGGATTTTTCTCTATTTTTCTATTTTTTTAGATATTAAAAAAAAAGGCCCCCAGGGATTTTTTTTTCCACACAAAAAAAAAGAAAAAAAGTGGCAAGAAAATTTTGAAAAAAAATAAATCTCTCTCTCTCTCTCTCTCTCTCTCTCTCTCTCCCTTCCCCCCTCCCTCTCGTCCCTGCCATCCCCCTATCTCTCTCTCTCTCTCTCTCTCTCTCTCTCTCTCTCTCTTCCCCCTCCCCCCCCTCCACCCTCCCCCGCCCTTCACCCTTCCTGCCCCCCCCCCCTCCCCCTCCCCCTCCCACAAAAAAAATAAATAAATTTTGTTGGGGGATTCTTGGAGAAGAAGGGATTTGAGTGTTTGTAGGAGAAAAGGGAAAGAAAATAAGAAAGATACACACTGGTACCCTTTGTCGATTGATTATAAGAAGATAAATACAATGGTGATGCACAATACAATCCAATGCTTCTGTGCAAAATCCCACAGAATGCTCAATCACAAACTACCAAATACCCAAGGGTCTTGTTGCTGCCGGCCTTCTCTGCACCATACCTCCACCTTCTCCAAGCCTACACTGGTGAACATCTTGCACCAAGCTTCCAATAAGGGGGAGGGATGGACACCTTCTGTCGGCAAGCACACAGCTTCAATGAGACCTTGGGATCGTTGGGTTGAATAGCTCAGTCCTTCTCTACACACTTCCTTAGTCACTATTCATGCACACCTTGCACTTCACTTCTTTGCGTTACACACTGTGTGTCTCTTGCACTTCTCTCTCTTGCTTAGCTTAGACTATGTTCACCTTGCTTAGTCTTGCTTGATGCTCCAAGAATAGTCCTTGCCTTGATTTGAGTGTTGATTCACGTACGCTCCTACCTGCAAGAGTATCTTGGTGCTCACTTTGATGTCACAAGATTGTCTCCAAAAGTGGGTAGCCAACGAATCCCTGTTTTGTCCTGTAGAGACTTTAAACTAAAACAAAAATTTTAATTGGGGGGCCATACTTTCACTTCTGCATACACTGCCGCTTCACCTGAACCTTCCAAATCACTTTAAAAATACTTTTGAACCTTAGGGGAATTACAGAAATACCTCTGCAACCTGCAACCAACTTTTTGCAATTTACAACCCTTGTGAACAATTACTTGTGCAATACTTGTGCACTTTGACACCTGAACTTTGTACTTTGACTTTAACCATGTTGACTTTGACCTTAATGTAGTTGAATTTGATATAGTTGACTTTGACCAATTACCTTTTCCCTTTTGACTTTGATTGTGGTTGACTTTGAATACAATTGAATTTGACCAATATGACTTTTATGGGCTCAACAATTAAATTTTGTTGGGGGATTCTAGGGCAAGAAAGGATTTGAGTGTTTGTAGGAGAAAAGGGAAAGACAATAAGAAAGATACACACTAGAAGCCTCTGTGGATTGATTATAAGAAGACAAATACAATGGTGATGCACAATACAATCCAATGCTTGTGTGCAAAATCCCACAGAATGCTCAATCACAAAATACCAAATGCCCAAGGGTCTTGTTGCTCTCGGCCTTCTCTGCACTAGACCTCCACCTGGAGTCCCAGTCAAGATACAAGGTACCATCTTTAACTTAGATTTTGTTGTTTTAAGGCTGCCATAGTGTTAGCAGCGGACAAGGGACTGAAGGACTAACGAGGCATGGCAGTCAGAGAAGAGAGTCAGAAGGGAGAGAAGGCACAAGCAGACAAGGGAGTCAACGAAGATCTGGCAAATAGGCCAACAATTTTCTTCAGGAAGAAGCACGTATGAGCATTCATGCAGATTTAGCACTAAGGCAACCTTAATTTTTCAAAACCTCTACACCAATTAACAGTGATTCTTATCACTAAACACCCTTGTAAATACCATTTCATATTTTTGTAGCTCCATTTTGTGCAAGCCAAGGAGTCCTTGAGCTTGAGGAGCTTTCGAAGTATCTACCTGCCAATTTTCGTAATTTTTAGATCTCGTTTGAGCCCTCAAATAAGCCCTGGAACCTAATTTTTAACTAGGCCGGACACTAGGTCTGGACAGGGCCAAAACTTAGCCAAAAACTATAAAAAGAGCTAGAGAGCTCATTTTTGAGGGAGATTGTAATTGAAACGAACCTGTAAGAGCATTTTGAAAGTAATCTAAGAACTCCATTGATTCTCACTCTTTGTCTTGCCTTGTGTGTGCGTGTGTGTATGTGTGTGCATGCTAGTGTGCTTCTCACTCACGCACTTGTGCCGCCACTTGCTCGAGGTCTTCATACCATCCTCACGTCTTCCCGGATTGACATTAAAGGAGGTGCTACTCATCATTGAGCTACACCAAATTTTGGCGCCGTTGCCGGGGATCGAGCTTTGAGGACGAGCGTGTGATGGTAAGACGTAGAGTTGACGCGTTGGAGTTGTAGGTATTTTCTTCACTCTCATCGATTTTCTTTTACTTTCTTCACCATCTTCATCACCATCTCCCACCTCCATCTCCATCATCGCGAAAATTTCTGTTTTTTGATCATATCACCTTCCCCACCTCATTTCCCTCATTTCACGTGTGAGAGAGAGCGAGAGAGCGATATTGTGTGTGCGGATTTTGCATGTTTCTTGAGTTTCATTGCAGGTTCTTGCCGAATCACCATCCCCAGCTTCCTGCGCAGGTACGAAAAACTTAGAAACTGTCTCGCGGTCGCAGGTTTCTGTCGATCGCGACTGACAAAAATTTTTGGTTTTTTACAAAATTGAGTGCACCACTAGAACAAGCACAAGGAGCACATCCTAAAACATCAAAAACAGTAGAAAAATTCCGAGGTTTTCTGTCAATCGCGACCAACAGACCCTGTCAATCGCGACCGACAGACCTTGTCAATCGCGACCGACAGACCTCCACGATCGACTGACTGCCACGTAGGACCCTGTCAATCGCGATTGATGCCGTCGATCGCGATTGACAGCCACGACCGACACCTCTGTCAATCGCGATTGACACCGTCGATCGCGATCGACTGAAATTCCACGATTGATTGACTTTTACGCGTAGCCACGTGTCCATCGCGACTGATAGGCCCCCGATTGACTGAAATTTTGGCGAAAAATCCGGAAAACGTATCGATCGCGATTGACAGCCACGATCGACTCTGTCGATCGCGATTGACACTGTCGATCGCGACTGACAGGCCCGACGGACACCTCTGTCAATCGCGATTGACAGACCTGTCGATCGCGATTGACAGGCTTTTCGGCCAAAAATTAGGGTTTGTTTTTATTCAAAATTGGGGATAATTTTGGGGCAAAATAGTCAATCCATTAGCATTTCTGGAGGTTCCTACACTTGTGATTTGGAGAAAATCCTAGGATCTGTCGGCCAGATTGAATCTTGTTTTAACCCCCTAAACCCTGAACAGTCATAACTTTTTCATACGAAATCAATTTTTTGAGCTCTAGGGCTTGTTGGAAAGCTCGTGACATATACTACACGCCCTCAACTGTTTTTTATAAAGATAATGCGTTGATTTTCAGATAGAGTATTTTGAAGTTGACCATACCCAGGGGGATCAAAGTCAGGGGTCTTTAGGATTGTTTTCTTAAAAATCACTATGCAAGTTTGTGTTTGTGCTACAGGAAGGAAAATCATTGGTTCTGTCTTTAGAATTTAAATCTCTAAGCTAACTTTGGAACTCTTACAGATCTATTGAGAGCATCGAAAGGCGTTCTAAGCAAGTGTAAGTGCAAGCTTGGGAACACACTTCCTGGGCACTCAAGGGCAACCAAGCAGGAAACAAAAGGTTGGAAACTTTTAACCCCCTCTGTCAATTCATAGCCTAGGCTAAGAACGACTAGAGGTAGGATTAAGTCAGGGCGACGATAGGCAGGTATCAAGTTGAAGACTACCTAAAAACTCAAGTTCAAGCTAAAAACCTGATCTCTGTACTGTCGATAACAAAAAGGAAAAGAACCTAACGTGGAACGATCACCTTGAAAGCACGAAGAACATTCAAGTATTCCTGACGACGTAATATCAGACAAGACCTTAAACACGAGGAATAACTAAAAAGAACCAAGCGACTAATATAAAGTAACCAGCAACGAGGTTGTACTCTGGGCAAAGAATTGGGCTACTTAGATAGGCATATGAACCTTAGATCAGGACGACATCTAGTAAGGGAGAGACAAAGCCTTAGATCTTCAGAGGCTAGTGTTAACCACACTGCTAGGTCTTGGGCCCAGCAGTTGAGCCACCACTCGTACTACCCTAGCTCTGAGACCAGTGAGTCAGAGATGTCTCAAGGCATGGACAGACCTACGGGAAGTTCAGGAGTGCCATACTTGCACAGGGTAGAAGGCCCTTACAAAACGCAGTTGGAATACCTTAGGACCAACCGATTAGGTGCTAGCATCTATGAGGACGGCCTAGGAAGATCCGTGGTCCAGATTAAAAACCCTGACCAGTCCATAGGACTAGAGCACCCAGCTGTCAAGTTTGAAAACGGTGCATACCTGGAAAAAGAAGGAACCATATACGTAGTCACCAGTCACCCAGATAGGACAGATGAATTTGGGAATGTAATCTCAGAAGCGGACTTAGGTGAAAACATGGGTGTAGAACCTAGAACCCCTCGAGGCAAATCTGTTCTCACTAGGATTATCACACCTGAGTGGGTTCCCCAAGACAACAAGAGCATAGAGTTGCTCCTCAATCGAGAAACTGACGAAGCCTTTTGGAGGTATAAATCTAATCAGCCAACTGATATAGGAAATATCATGATCTATGAGTTTAAGGATCCTGATAGCCCAGGCAGAGTGACCTACTTAGATCACGCTTCAGAACGGATCTTTGTGGTTACGGAAAATGATAGGCATGCTTACACTTGGAAGGGTGAATTCATTTTCCCCCAACCAAGATCGAATGTATCCTATGGTCACCCTGGAGCTGGAACATCCCAAGCTCATGGAACTCAAAGAGACAGAAGTAGAGATAGACCAGAAGTAAGCTTTGCCAACCCAGTGGGCAGAGAAAGAACGAGGACGGAGACGAATAGAGTAGAACCTGAGATACTTAGAGCTCACAGGAACCAAAGAAATGTGGATGGATTTCCTCTGCCGAGACCTAGAGAGCACACAAGAACTTTGAGACCGACCCCTGGTTAAGTCCATGAAGAATTACTTTGATGGCACAGGAGATCCCTATGATCATGTGGCGGAGTTCAAGCAAGTCTTGAGAGCTGAACAAGTGGAGGATCTATTCACGCAGTACAATGCCTTCGGTCTAACCCTTAGGAACACAGCACTTACATGGTTTCAGCCATTGGATGAGCGACAATTCAGGTGTATAGACCAACTCCTAGAGGCTTTCATTGTAGAGTTCTCTAAGAGTGGCATAAGACACAATACCTCCTCATTGATTCACAGCATCAAACAGACTCCCCAAGAGACTGTAAGATTGGCAGGAAGAAGATTTAGACAATACCTTGAAAGGTGCCCTGTTTCGGAGCTGCCCACACCTGCAAAACAGGTAGCCTTATTCCTTGATGGATTGCTGAGTACGAAATTGAGATCCTATGTGTATCTGAAGGACCCTAGGACTATAGAAGAGTGTGTACGTATGTGCATTGACATTGAAGATAACCTAGGGGAAGAACTAGAGCTTTCCAAAATCTACAAAGATTTAGAGAGTGCTTCGAATCACTCTGCCATGCAATCCACATCAATTGAGGAACTCGCAGAGAAAGTGGCCCAAAAACTAGGCGTCTCTAGCAAACAAATTCCGAGGTTTACCCCAGCGAAGAGGTGCTATACATGCGGTGGTGACCATATGGCAAACGTGTGTCCCATTATGGCTCGACCCCAGGTCAATCCAAATAGCCAATATTGCACCATAGAACGAAGGTACACCAATCATACCGCACAAGATTGCCCCTACAATAAGTAAACAGTTAGGCAAACTTACCCTCAACCCTATCCACCGCAGGGAAGATACCAGAACCAGTACCCTCCACAGCCATATGGCAGGCCACAACAACCCTATCAGCAACCATACCAAAACCAACAAAGACCTCAGCCTGTGTTAGCACAACAACCCCCAGCTCCGGCTAACGTGATTCCAGTAAAGTATGCTGTTGCAGAAGAAAACCTGAACAGAGCTATAGTCCCTGTAACACCACTGCTTTCTGAAAGTGATCCCAGTGACCATAGCTTTGATTCCACACATGTTGATAGTCCCCAGGCTTACTACATGCAATCTCCTGAACATGGCGAGTCCTACTATGGTGAAGAACCGAGTGAACCTAGTTGGGAGTCAGATTACACAAACGTCATGTATGGAAACCCCAACCCTAGGCCTCAACCTAGGCAAGTAAGACCTCCATTCCCAAGAGGACCGTGCTACAGATGCCAAGGAGATCACCTCATTCGCGATTGTCCCTTACCTCCACCTACACAACCCCAGTCAGTGACGATCCAAGGCTTTTGCCAAGATTGTGGAAAAGAGCATCTCTTACAAGATTGCCCTAAAAATCCTAATAATATGCCAAAAATCACTCCCATCAATGTGATTGGGTTGGTTGTAGATTCCTCAGGAAGTGTCACTTCCACTGCACCAGTACAGGTAGTCACTAGAGCCCAAGCACTGCAGCAAAACCAGGGTGTAGGTCAGGAAAAGGGCCCAGAGGCTAGTGAAACAGAGAGCATAACCAAGAAAAGGACTAGAGCTTGGAAAGATAGTCGGGAAAGAATGAAAAGACAATGGGCTAAAAAGATTTGTGAACTCGAGGAAAGCGTAAGAGAAACAAGAGCCAGAATAACCGAAGTCACAACTCAAACTCCCTCTCACACGACTCCACCACCACCATTCCCATCTCCATCCGACCAGCCACCTCCCAACCCGCTTCACCTAAACCCACCACCCCCTAGAGTAGGATCAGTCCTAGCAGATCCCACTCCCGAAGACCTTAATATGATGCTTAAAGCATATCAGGCCAGAATCCAAGAAGGGCCAACCATAACCGATCATGAAAAGTGCTACCCTAGAGCCGAACTAGAGTTAGAACGAACCAAAATTTGTGCTAAGATGGTGGAATTGACTCAAGCCATGTTCGAAGCTAGCCGCCTCTTTAATATCTCTAGCTCAGCTAAGACGCAGTTACACTTTGACGGACTGCTAGAAAGAATAGAGAGGCTAATTGCACAATCAGAAAAGGAACTTGCCCCTCAAAGAAAGGAAAGGGCAAGGGAACGGATAAGCCAGCCTCTTCAGGAAGCCCATGTGCCTCCTCAAGAAGTTTATCTTCCCCCCCAAAAGGCAGATGAGCCCCCCTCGAAAGCTCACGTACCTCCACAGGTTGCCTACATTCCATCTCAAGGAGCGTATGAGCCTGTTCGGAAGAGTAATAGAATAAGTAATCCTCCCCAGGAAGCTTGTGCTCCAGCCAACTATGAGAACAAGGAGAGAACCAACGATAGAATAAGCCCTCCTTCCCAGGTTGCTTATGCGCCTAATTCTACGGAGCCAGACACTTCTTCTTCTATGAATCCGTTTGCACCAGACTTCCTACGAGAGATTCAAGAAGACACATGGGATAACGAAAGTGAAGTCGCCCCTCCCTTTGAACTTGTGGATGATGCACACGACCAATTCCCACAAGACATCCCATCTATTTACGGGGAACATGAGAGTACTCAGTCTCACGAAAGTTTGGACTTTGAGTCTAATTCCATACAAGAGCTACCCCACTTCATAGGCCCATGGGAAGCGAAGTCCACGTGTATGAGAGCACCCACAGTCATGGTAAAGAACGACGACTCAGTCATACCTAGGAACACGAAGGTAGTAAAGAACGCCAAGGTGCAGCGTGATCTCACTTTGGAAGAACTGCCTAAGGATAGACCAAAAGCGCAGAAATATGTAGCTAGTCAAGTAACTGAAGTTGCAAAACCACGTTCCCGGGTAGGATCCCATAGGACAGTGCCAGAAATTCCCTTGGATAAGATAGGAGATATGTGTGAAGGTGAAGAAGGGAACACCTATCTTCCCATCACCTACCAGGAGTACACCACCAAGGCAATTTTGGACTCAGGTGCAGGAGTTGCAATTGCCACTACTTCCCTTTGGAAGCGTTGGGGCAAGCCAGCACTCAGGCCAACGAGAATGAAATTGCAGATGGCCGATGGTCACATAGAGAGACCCTTAGGATTGCTAGAAGGAATAACGCTCACCACTTGTGGTGTCGAGTTTGAGCATACGTTTGCTATATGTGACTTTAGCAAAAATCATGCCTATGAGATGATTTTGGGAAGACCATTCATGCGACAGTTGCAAGTGGTACAGGATTGGGGAACTAATTCCTTGTACCTGCAACACTTAGGTGTTACGACCAAAGTCAATCTCAAAGATTACTCTCATAGAGATGTACCTCCTATCCAGTGGAATCCCATCCATAGAGCCAAAGATGATGCGGAATCTGTGCATTCCATAGGGTCAGGATCCTCATGGATGCATGAAGACACCCACTTATGGATGTGCAAAGTAGCAGTAGAGGAAGAGAAGAGAGAAAAGGCCAGAGAAATAGGTGCAAACGAAACTCATAGACCCATTCAAGACCTAGCCTATGCACCTGTAGTTTTTCCTGATGAGGAATTTGAACCCCATGGCTGGGCAGAAATTTTAGCAACAATGGACGTAGCCATCAATGAAGAACAATGGACACCTCACTGTGATGAGGATGGCTATGATATTTCAGTCTTCTCCATAGAGCCAATCAGGGGAGAGGCAGTTCTAGAAGAATGCGAACCTCGCCCTGACACATTTGAGGATGCAAGTGACTCCGATCTAGAGTCAATCATTATGGACCCACCATTTGCATCAGATGAAGAATACTTCCATGAAATAGAATTTCAACCCCAGAGGCATGGAGAGCTTACAAATGATGTAAGATTAGCGACACAGGTGACCCCGAAGGAAGAAGGGAAGAAACGAAAGAAGAGAGAAGTCTCACCAGAAGAGGAAGAATCTTTGTTTGAGGTCCCAGAAAATTTTAAGAAGTATGAGATAGACGACAGGAAAGTCATGATAAAGATGCCTAAACGAGAGGCCCAAGTAGGAGAGGCCTATGATAACAAAGAAACTACCAAGAAAATAGTAGTGGCCGTAGAAGAGAGGAGAGATGCACATACATAGGCCATGACCTAACAGAAGAAGAAGAGCATGCATTAATTGCCTTGCTAAGAGAATACAGAGATGTATTCGCTTGGAGTTACAAGGATTTGAAAGGGGTTGACCCTGACATATGCTCACACACCATTCCCATGACTTCAGATGCTAAACCCTCTAAGCAAAAGCCCTATACTTATAACGATAATTACGCTGCTAAGATCAAAGAAGAGATAGATAGACTGGTTGAAGCTGGATTTATCTATGAAATTGAGCACACTGAATGGGTATCCCCCATCGTAGTGGTGCCCAAGAAGAATGGCAAGCTGCATGTGTGCATTAATTTGAAGAAGGTCAATGCAGCCACTATTCGAGATAACTATCCGCTTCCCATCACAGAACATCTCTTAGAAAGAGTGGCAGGCAAGGAAGTCTACAGCTTCCTTGATGGATTTTCGGGTTACAATCAAGTAGCCATAGCTCCAGAAGATCAACATAAGACAGCCTTTGCCACAGAATGGGGCATTTTTGCTTTTAGAGTAATGCCATTTGGGCTTACCAATGCACCAGCTACCTTCCAGAGGCTGATGTGCCATGTGTTTAAAGAGTTCCTGAGGAAGAATTTAGAAGTCTATGTTGATGATCTTTGTGCTCATTCCAACATTAGACAAACCCATATCCCTGAACTCAGACAAATCTTTGACAAATGTAGAGAATATCAAGTCTGCTTGAACCCAGAAAAGTGCGTTTTTATGGTCAGGCAAGGCAAGATTCTAGGACACATAGTGTCAAAGAATGGCATATCTACTGACGAAGAGAAAGTGAGAGCTATAGCAGAGCTACCTAGGCCAAAGAATGTCAAGGAAGTACAAGCTTTCATGGGGCATTGCGGTTATTATCGCCGGTTCATTCATATGTACGCGGTCATTGCAAAGACCATGTACGGACTTCTGACTAACTTTGAGTGGACGGATGAATGTGAGAATTCCTTCCAGGAGCTTAAACAAAGATTATGTTCAGCACCAATCTTGACCACACCAGATTGGAATAAACCATTCCATGTTCATGTGGATGCATCCAATTATGCCATTGGGTGTGTGCTTGCTCAACCTACTGGTGAAGGTAATATGGATCTTCCAATTGCCTATGCCAGTAGACAGTTGAATGCAGCTGAACGAAATTACACCACTACGGAGAGAGAAGGCTTAGGCATGGTATATGCAGTTAAGAAATTTAGACACTATTTGCTTGCAAATAAGTTTAAATTTTTTACTGATCATCGAGCATTGCTATACCTCGTAAACAAGCCATGCAATACAGGAAGATTAGTAAGATGGTTTCTTTTACTAATGGAATATGACTTTGAGGTTGTGGTAAGGAAAGGTAGGACTCATTTAAGGGCAGATCATCTCTCTAGGCTCACATCGGGAGAAGCCCCACAAGGAGTATCAGATGACCTTCCTGATGCTTACTTGTTTAATTTGGAAGTGGTGCCGCAGTGGGCTAAGCCATTGGTACCAGTATTGACATACGGGCCTAACCATCCAGTGGTAAACACACGGAATAGAGAGGTTGTAAAAGCCCAAAAGTACCACATCATGGCAGGGAGCATGTACAAGCACACAGATCAAGGAATCTTGGCTTGTTGCGTAGAAGAGGATGAGTACGCTAAATGGTTGCAATTAGCACATGTAGGTGCACTAGAGAAACACTACTCAAAGCAACGAACTTTACAGACCCTAAAGAGACTCGGAGTACATTGGCCAAATATGGAAGTTGATGTCCAAAAGTTGTGCAAGGAATGCCCAATCTGTTGCACTAAACCACCAGTGGAACACGCCACTCTTTATCAAGTATCCATTGTGCCAGATTGGAGTGAACCTCTAGTATCCTTCCTGAGGACAAACACATTCCCTCCAGACATGACTCTGGCTAGGAAAAGGAGTTTAGAACAAGAAGCCCTGGATTACTCACTCATTGGTGATAATCTATACAAACGCGGTAAAGACGGTTACCTGAGGCTATGTGTCCATGAAAGTGAATATCTGAAGATCTTAGAAACCGCTCACCAAGGTGTAGCAGGAGGACATTTTGGACCGGATCGGGTGATCAAGGCAATACTATTTGCGGGCTTCTGGTGGCCGACCCTTCACATGGATGCACATACCTATGTGAAACGGTGTGATGTCTGTCAGAGAACTCAGTATCCTATACGAAAAGATGAAATGCCATTGAAACCTATGATGGGTGGACGTGCATTCTCTAAGTGGGGAATAGACTTCGTCGGTCCTATTAATCCCCCAGCTAAGGGTTCCCATGCAGAATACATCATTGTTGCAACAGACTATCTAACTAAGTGGGTAGAGGTAAAAGCTACAACAAAGAATGACGCTCAGACAACTGCTAAATTCTTGTTTGAGAATGTATTCACAAGATATGGACTACCTATAGAGCTTGTAAGTGATAGAGGCACTCATTTCTTGAACGAAGTGATTGAAAACCTACTCCAAGAATTCTTGGTAATACACAAGAAGTCTGCCCCCTATCACCCTCAAGCTAATGGACAAGCTGAGAGCACTAATAAGATCTTATGCAATGTACTGACGAAATTAGTGAACACTAAACGCTCTGATTGGGACAAACAGCTACACCATGCTGTTTGGGCATACCGAGTTGCCTACAAAACGGTACTCCAAGCCACCCCCTTTCAAATGGTATTCGGCCAAAACGCGGTGCTACCCTTGGACTTCTTAATTCCTACGTTGAAAGTAGCACAAGAACACGAATGGACAGGTCATGAGCTCTCCTCTAGGATCTTTGACCTTGAACGATTAGGGGAAACAAGACTGAGAGCCGCTGCAGGAATATATGCAGCCAAGAAGAGACAGAAGGCATACTTCGATGCCCATGTGAAGGATAAAGGCTTGAAAGCAGGAGATCTAGTCTTAGTCTACACACTGAAACAACACGCAAGGAAACTAGAAAAGAGAGGCTACGGACCTATGATCATCAATAGGATTTCCACGAGTGGAGCAGTACAACTAGCCACATTAGAAGGTGATGTTCTTCCAAACTATATTAGCGGATGCAGAGTCAAATTGTATCAAGAACCCCTCACGGAGGAAATGCTCAATCGACTCAACACTGCTAAGAAACGCAAGGAGGAAGAAAAGCGAATTCGAGAAGAAGCTCAAGCAGAAGCTTTAGAACGCATCAGAAGGATGAAATTACGAAGGCAAGGTAGAGATCAGCCTAGAACAAATGACTATGCAGATCAAGGATATCATATGGCAATGTGTGAAGTCGCAGGAACAAGCTCACATAGGATAACTGATCGACGTCCTTTCGTAACCTTAGATATAGGACAAGGAAAGAGTGCAAGGACCGTGAGAGCCTTGATTGATTCAGGGGCAGCCACTAGTGCTGTTAAATTGTCTTACTGTCAAGCATTGCAGTTAAAAGTCAATCCTGTGGAAGCATATCTCATAGGGTTGGGAGGCGTGGAAACCCCTTGCATGGGCGAGGTGGAACTTCCCCTCTACATTCATGATGAGGCAATAACAATTAAAGTACTAGTGTGTCAAGATGAGGATCTCACTGAACCTCTTGTCTTGGGTCAAGACTGGATCTATGACCAAGCAGTCAACTTAAACCTAAGAAGTGGACTTCTTCAGGTATGGGTCAATCGTAGTCGAGTTACAGTAGAATTAGACAATGGAGCACTCAAGGAACTAGGAAAGGCACAGACTCCTGGTCCTTCCAGGGGTACACATGAAGATGACCATGCTGTTCTTGTCCAAAACTATGTGTTGCAGAGAAATGATATTCGCAAAAAAGGAGTCAGGGATGCAACGGAACTCCCTTCTTTTCCAAAGGCTAGAAGGAGGCAGCAACCAAAGGTGGATCCAAGGCAGAAGAAGCAGAGTACTACCTATGCTGGAAATCAAAAGTACCTACGCAGCAGAATGTTCCAGGAAGTAAACCAAGTGTGGGTGCGGAAAGGCGAACACCCGGTTGCACTCGCGCCAACCATACGGGCAAAGCCTCTTATTAGTAACCAACAACACGTCACTAATAAGAAGTCTTTCGGAAATTCTTCTGCTAACGTGAAGGGATACAGCTCCTTTGTACTCCCATCACTCACAAGGGGCAACGAGCTGAAGCGTTTCCGCTTGACTATCAACTTGGTGAGAGAAGCACTCGACATCAGAGGTATGCACATCCCAACAGAGAAAGAGACTATGGTTCCAGACAATATGAAGAATAGGAATCTGACGAAGTTGAAGGACATGGTTGCGATGACACCTACGATTGCCATCCACTTACGCATGGTCATGCAACATTTCGCATTCCCCGCGCAGGAGAGGTTCACAATGCCTCCCAAAAAGATCTGGTTTAGCCTCTACCTGGCGGATGCTTTTGAGTTAACCATCAATATGCCCCACTGGATTATCGACCAGATTCATATGGCTCATCAGAGATGGTATAAGAAGCAAAAATCTGTGCTGTATGGTTGCTGCGCACTCACAAGAATTGTATACAGATGTCTCGCGTATGACGTACCGGTGCAGAGGGCTCTCATTTGGTCCAGAGCTCAGGAGTTTCAACGTAGATTGTCAGCTGTAGGGCCTCCCTCAAAGAAGATGAGAGGCGCTGTCCAGATGCCTTGTGCACAAGCTCGCGGTGCAACCCTAACGCCTGAAACAACCCCAAGACTTCCTCGACGCGTGCAACCATTTACTATCAGGTTACCCAGGCACAGCACTGATGGCCCGAACCTTGTGTTTCCACCAGTACCGACTGATCTGGAATTCCCGCATGGATTCACTCTAGAGGATCTAACGGACGAAGAAGTTGCAAGAATCATCGATGCTGTAAATGCGGAAGTTGAAGAGGAGCAAGCCGGTGGACAGCAAACTGCCCCTGACCAAGCCCAGCCCAGCCAACCGGACGTAGTCAATGTGGACGATGAAGAAGAAGCTCATGAGGAGGCACAGGGTGGACAATCAGAAGCAGAAGAACAAGAATATGATCAGGAAGCCCTACAAGTACTGGAAGGTGCCCCAGCCTATACTAACGCATTAAAGAAGCTCTACGATACAATGAACCGAGTCCAAGAGCAACACAGGCTATCATTAGCTGCAGGAAAAGCCCTCATGAACCAGATTCTGGAGGAGGAAGGCGTGGAAGAGCAATACCGTGCCACCCTGGAAATGATATCAGATGCTTTGGGAGTCCCTGAAACGGTGCACACTGCACTAGCGCAATCACGAAGGACAGAGAAAAGATATGGAAGACGCCCCCCACGAACAGGAAAACGAATGAATGTATTAGGTTCAGGACCACAAGGCACCCCCACAACCACTGGCACAGCACACACTGTTCACGACACCGAGGAAGCCCACACATCGAGTGCACCACCATCACCTCCCTTACCACCTTCTCCCCCACATCCACCCCATTCACCTCCCTCTACCACTGTAACCTCTACTGTCACTACCTCCGAACCCACTACACACACCGACGCACAAACCATTAGTCAACCCACGCACTCTATTTCCACTGAACACATAAGTCTAACCACAGCCACGGTAAATCCCACTACTTCCATCACACTTCCTGGGAGTTCACAATTACACACACCTCTATACACGTTCACAACTATCACCGCAACCACAATCCCCATGTTCACAGTCACTCCCATCACGGCCTCCACTTTTGAATCCATGGAGGTATCACCCACGTCTGCACCTCTCCCACCCCCCATTTACCCACAATCTCCCATTCCCCCACCTCCCCTCTCACCCTTCTCCAGTACTGCATCCACAATTCCCATTCCCTTTCCCTTCCCCGCTGCATTCAACACCATTTCTCCCACCATTCCTCTTAATAATGTATTTAATAATATGTATCAATGCATGTCCCAACTCCAGCAACACTACCAACACCTCGACAACCAACATACAAGGCTTTTCCGAAGCCACGAAGATCTCCAAGCACGATGTAAGGATCTTGAAGAGCAGAAGCAGCTACTACAACAGCAGCACGTCACCTTACAGGAACAATATGCACAATTAATAGCCAACCCACCCCAAGTAGATGATGAAGAACGACGACACATGGACGAGATGCTACATTCTCAGATCACGGAAACCCTTAAGCTTCGACGAAACTTGGGCCTCCTACGCAAGCATATGTCTACAGCGCTAGAGGAGAATAAACGATTACAGAAACAGAACGAAGAAAATCTGGAGGCGGCCATGGAGGGTTCCCCACAGGAGATTGACCCAGAGCGATTCAAGGCAATTCCCTCTGAGAATATGAAAGTGGTGTTAGAAACTCATGCAGATCTCATGGAGGCCCATGCCGCATTAGAAAAAGAGAGAGATGATTTGCTAAGGCAGTTGGCCACCCTACAGACACCACCCAGCAAGAGCACAACCGCAGAAGATACATCTGAAGAGGTCACTAAACTCTGGGCAGAACTTGAGGAATTACGTAGCAAGGTCATGCAATACGAGCGTCAGCCCTCCCCTCTGGTAGAGCCCGAGCCTGACGATCTTGTGCCAATTGAAGTGGAAGAAACATTCGAGGATCCCTATGTACCGATGCCAACACCCGGGGGTAAGCGAACAGAACAGGGCATGGACACAATTGAAATTGAGGCACCTGAATGGATGCAAAAATTAGAGAAAGTAGCCACGACGCATGATGACAGGGTGGCAGTCCAAATC
Source organism: Ceratopteris richardii (assembly GCA_020310875.1). Classification (NCBI taxonomy): domain Eukaryota; kingdom Viridiplantae; phylum Streptophyta; class Polypodiopsida; order Polypodiales; family Pteridaceae; genus Ceratopteris; species Ceratopteris richardii. Next base: position 116,820,785 of record CM035407.1, on the reverse strand, counting down.
GCACTGATGTCAAAATTGGAAGAGGTTGTAATCAAATCCGATTATTTTCAGAATCTCTCACACCATAGGTGGATCGGCCCATCGGACGACCTGTATGTTCCTTTTTGCGTGCTAATGGCGGATTATAATGCGGAGATCAAGCACCACACATCAAGGGAACCAACCTCTGCCACCCAATTTGCACCTGACGACATCCCAGAAAGTGCCAAGCAGGGACATATTCGCCAACCGACATGGAGAATTCGGCTGCTCAAAACCTACCCGGAAATGGTAAGAACATGGAACAACATGCCATTGTACATCAAATATAACCCATGTTATTGCCCTGTATTTCGAAGGAGATCCTGGCCGGAGTACACACAAACAGTGCTGACGATTAAAGGATGTGAGAAGTGGCTTAATTATGTGTACTTCGCACCCCCTAAGGGCCCACCTACTATTGGATATATGATTTCGACGATTCGACATTGGGGGGTCCGGTTCAAGAATGTACCTGATATCATGACTCAGATGTGCCTGAAGATTTTCGAACTTATGTTGGTCACCTTCAAGACCTTCAAAAATGTCAAGGAACCGCATCTCTCAGCACTAGGATTTAATGAAGGTAATCAGGACCTTGTATACGACATGAGCACAACCCCATCGATTAATGTTGTGTATGCATGGCACGCTCGCATCAAATATCTACCGGCCTGCTTCAAACAAACGTTTGAAGAGATGTTTGTCACAGGATTCTGGGAATATCACTCCGAGATATTCATTCCCAGACCATCCCATCTCTTGCAGTTGTTTGCAGTGGAAGAAGCTCTACATTCCGAAAAGCTACGTATACCACATCCAGAGGTTCCCGGGCCGGTAGACTGGGATGCTCTTCTGACAGATTTGGCCAAAGGGTTGAGAATTGCTGAACATCACTTAGCGCAGGATGTCATCGAGTACTGCATCCAAAAACCCTCTCAACAAGGGTCTGTCAGGGACGACAGACGCGAGAGAGGGGGGGGTGTTAGCAGCGGACAAGGGACTGAAGGACTAACGAGGCATGGCAGTCAGAGAAGAGAGTCAGAAGGGAGAGAAGGCACAAGCAGACAAGGGAGTCAATGAAGATCTGGCAAATAGGCCAACAATTTTCTTCAGGAAGAAGCACGTATGAGCATTCATGCAGATTTAGCACTAAGGCAACCTTAATTTTTCAAAACCTCTACACCAATTAACAGTGATTCTTATCACTAAACACCCTTGTAAATACCATTTCATATTTTTGTAGCTCCATTTTGTGCAAGCCAAGGAGTCCTTGAGCTTGAGGAGCTTTCGAAGTATCTACCTGCCAATTTTTGTAATTTTTAGATCTCGTTTGAGCCCTCAAATAAGCCCTGGAACCTAATTTTTAACTAGGCCAGACACTAGGTCTGGACAGGGCCAAAACTTAGCCAAAAACTATAATTGATTCTCACTCTTTGTCTTGCCTTGTGTGCGCGTGTGTGTGTATGTGTGTGCATGCTAGTGTGCTTCTCACTCACGCACTTGTGCCGCCACTTGCTCGAGGTCTTCATACCATCCTCACGTCTTCCCGGATTGACATTAAAGGAGGTGCTACTCATCATTGAGCTACACATAGGTAGAAGGAAGTTTCCCCCTGTTAATTGGGAGACCTTGGTCAAGGCATGCCAATGTGCTGCATGACTGGGGTAAGGACACAATGTGGGTAAAGCAAGAGGGAACAGAGTTGTAGCAGATATTTTTAGAAGAAGGTCCAGACAACCAAAGACATACCAACATGATGCAAACAATTGGTATTTTTATGGAAGAAGACTTATTGGACAACGAGAAGCAGATCTATTTGAAGGAGCAAATTTATATGAAGATGAAAACATGTTGGGTTGCCTCCATGCAGAAGACCCATCTTCCTGCTATGGAATTTTTCCAAACTCAAGTAGAGAGGAAGCATATGAAAAAAAGCATCAGGAAAAAAAGTGAGCCTTGCATGGGCCTTGTAAGGATTCCTAATTTTTAGGAATTAAAATGCTAAATCTAGAGATTAAGAGGCCATAAAAAACCACTAGTGGTATTCAAATTAAAATAATATTTGATAGGATTCTATGTTTGAATTCTAGAATCGAAGTTATTTCAGCCTTTGGATCGTTGTATCTAACGGCTAAGATTAAAATAGAAAAAGGCTAGAGAGAGAACCTCTGACATCTTTTCGAAGTAATGATGATGCCTCACACGTTTTTTCACATCCTCTGCACGTTTTCTAGCCGTTAGATCTTGGCAAATCCAATGGCAAACCGGATTTGGGGCTGAGCTGATTTTCGGAGCTGCCGTGAACGGTCCGATGGCCTTCTCATCTAAGGGAGGAGAAAGAATGGCGCTTTTTCCTTTTGGGGGTTGATCCTCAGCCCTTAGATCCTCCAAAGATCCAATGGCCCCAATTTTGGGCGCTCAAAAAGGGCTGAATTCAAGCAGAAGCGTCCAATCAAAGGAGATATCCGACGGCTATTATGCATTGGCGCATTTTTTAGGAATGAATACATCTTAGCCATTGAAAAGCAAACAAATCTAAGGGCCCACACTTAAAGGTGCCTTGACTTTTGCCACTAAACCTCAACCTTTGGATCATTGAGCCAATCCAAGGGCTCTAGTTCATTTCCAAGCCTTTCCAAACCATTCACACTACTAAAACCATGGCTTCAAGGTGGGTTTTTCCTCTTTGACCACACAAAAACCATGGAAGCCTATGCCTAGCCTATGTGATTAAGGGACTAGACTGTGTCCACCACCCTCTTCTCATTGGTCCATCCCTAATCACCCCTTAATCCAAAAGGCCCATGGAGGGTTCATTTTTTTTCCTAATGGAGGACATCATTCAAGTTACTGACTTGAGTGAGACAGTCTCAATCAAAGGCCATAGAAGAGAGAAGAGAAGAGAAGCCCTTAAGTGTAGCAGTGATGAAGCTACTTCAAATCCTATATCAAGGGCTAGTTTGTTTTGGATACTGGTATGTATATCATCTATTATGTCAATTTTTATGATACTGAGTGCAAGAATTTACAAGGAGGTACAAGGAGTACCTACAACTCTTTGGAAACAGAGGGTTCCAGTAGATGAAGAGGCTAGAATAGTAAAAATGAAATTCTGGAGATTAAGTTATAAGGTTGTTGAAACAAAGACACAAAAGATGCAGTATGGAGGAGATAGTATTTTACTGAAGGATTTAGGGTGGCCCTATCAGATGATCAGTGTGCCCAACAAGAAGACAATTTCTTAGTCAACATATCAAGGTGCAAGCCCTATCATCAACACAACTGAAGATTTATGGATCACTTGGAACCTGCAAAATTTGTCCAGGTTGTACATAGCCTTCTCATGTCATTTTTGCTTAAGTTTTAGTAGGTTTTATTCTTTTTTCATGCTTGTTCCTTGTGTTTTTAGAAAATTAGCAACCATTTCATATTCCTTGGCATAAGCACAATTTTTGAAAATTGTTTGGGAATTTTTCAAGCATTTAAAGAATTTTTCTAGCATTTTTTTCATCCTTTTCAAATGTCATGTTCTTGCCAAATCGGAGGAATAAAGGAAGCTGTCTATGGTTTTGAGTGAGGAACTTGGCTTAGACCTGTAGGGAATTTTCTTAGAATTTTTTGAGAATTTGTTTGAATTTTTTTGCAATTCTTTTAAGGGATTTTTTCTCCCATATTTTGAAAAAAAAAGGACCCCCATGGATTTTTTGGAAATTTCCAAAAAAAAACTCTCCCCCTCTCTCTCTCTCTCTCTCTCTCTCTCTCCTCGCACCCCCTCCTCCCCCCCGCCCCCCCCCCCATTTTTTTAATTTTACTTTATATATAATTTTTAAATTTATTTTTAATTTTATTTATTTTATTTATTTTAATTTTCTTTAATTTTATATTATTTTTTTTATTTTTTATTTTCAACTTTACCACATCATGCGCGTTCGATTTATAAATTTAAAAAAAAAGGGAGAAAGAAAAGTTTTCTTTTTTATTTATAAAGATTAAAAATATATTCTTTATTTTCCATGGTTCAAACCCTTTGGCTCTGGATTGCACTTCGGATGGCCATTTTTTTCAAAAGTGGGATCATTTTCATGTATTTTGGCACCTCGCGATTCATTTTTTGCCTTCATTTTTCCAAAATCCCAATTTTGCTCCGACTTTTGATCAAAAACCACATGTTTGGAGCACATTTATCACATGTTTTTATTTAACCTAATGGCCCACATGGTCTATTCTCACTTTGTTTTACCTTATGTTTCACAATTTCCCGTATGCACCCTCTGTCGCTCTACTGTATTATCATTTCGGCCCTCTCCAGACCCCATAATCCTACTCCCTCACCCTCCCTTATCCTTCTGCCCAACCCTCTCCTTACCCCTCCCTGCCTTATCCATCTCAGCCCCCGCAGCCCTCCCTTTCTCCTTCCTTCTACCCTCCCACTGCCCTCCTTTGCTTTTCCATGCAAAAATTCCACTTTTGGGTTCTTCTTTGGTGCTTGTTCTCTCCTACTTCTGGTGGACTTGGTTGCTTCTCAAGTGTCTTTTTGAAGATTTTGTAGCTCAGAAGTCATGGTGTCCTGGTGTCCTGGTGTCCTATCTACTCAGAGTTTTGGCTATAGCTCTCCAGGACGGAGAGCACATTAGGTGGTGGGCAACTGTTGAGCCTATAAAGGTCATATTGATCAAAGTCAACTACATTCAAAGTCAACTGTAGTCAAAGTCAAGCATAGTCAAAGTCAACTACAGTCAAGTCAAAAGGTCAAAGTCAAACTAGTCAAAGTCAACTAACTCAAGGTCAAAGTCAACATGGGCAAAGTCAAAGTGTGCAAAGTTCAAGTGTGAAAGTGCACAGGTAGTGCAACATTAATTGTTCACAAAGGGTAAAATTGCAGAAAGTTGGTTGCAGGTTGCAAAGGTATTTCTCTAAGGTTCAAGGTGTTTTTTAAAGTGTTTTGGAAGGTTCAAGTGAACCCTCTCTTATGTGCACAAGTGAAGAGTTAAAAGGCAAAATGTGAAGGTATGTGAAGTGTCTGCATATGCAGAAGTGAAAGTATGGCCCCCCAATTAAAATTCTTGTATTAGTCTAAAGTCACTACAGGACAAAACAGGGATTCGTTGGCTGCCCAGTTTTGGAGACAATCTTAGGACATCAAAGTGAGCACCAAGATACTTTTGCAGTTAAGAGCGTATGTGAATCGAGAATCAAATCAAGGCAAGGACCTTTCTTGGAGCACCAATCAAAACTAAGCAAGGTGAGCATAGTCTAAGCTAAGCAAGAGAGAGAAGTGCAAGAGACACACAGTGTGCATCTCAAAACATCTGTAGCTCTACTCTTTGGTCATTTCGGCCCTCTCCAGACCCCATACTCCTACTCCCTCAGCCTTCCTTTACCCTTCTGCCCAGCCCCATCCTTACCCCTCCCGGCCCTATCCATCTTAGCCCCCTCAGCCCTTCCTTTCCCCTTCTTTCTACCCCGCCATTGCCCTCCTTTGCTTTTCCATGCAAAAATTCTATTTTTGGGTTCTTCTCAGGTGTTTGTTCTCTCCTGCTTCTAGTGGACTTGGTAGCTTCTCAGGTGTCCTTTGGAAGATTTTGCAGCACTAGGATCATGGTGTCATATTACTTAGAGTTTAGGCTGTAGCTCTCCAGGACGGAGAGAACATTAGGTGGTGGGCAACTATTTGGCCCATACAAGTCATATTGGTCAAAGTCAACTATAATCAAAGTCAACCACAGTCAAAATCAAAAGGGCAAAGGCAAAATCGATCAAATTCAACTAGGTCAAAGTAAAAAACAATCAAAGTCAACTAGGTCAAGGTCAAAGTCAACATGGGCGAAGTTAAAGTGTACAAAGTTCAGGTGTCAAAGTCCACAGGTAGTGCACAAGTAATTGTTCACAAGGGTTGTAAATTGCAAAAAGTTGGTTGCAGGTTGTAGAGGTATTTTTGTAATTCCCATAAGGTTCAAAAGTGTAAAGGTATGTGAAGCGGCAGCGTACGCAGAAGTGAAAGTATGGCCCCCCAATTAAATTTTTTGTTTTAGTCTAAAGTCACTACAGGACAAAACAGGGATTCATTGGCTACCCACTTTTGGAGATAATCTTGAACATCAAAGTGAGCACCAAGATACTCTTGCAGTTAAGAGCGTATGTGAATCGACACTCAAATCAAGGCAAGGACTATTGTTGGAGCACCAAGCTAGACTAAGCAAGCTGAGCATAGCCTAAGCTAAGCAAGAGAGAGAAGTGCAAGAGACACACAGTGTGCAACACAGAGAGGTGAAGTGCAAGGTGTGCATGAAGAGTGACTAAGGAAGTGTGCAGAGAAGGACTAAGCTATTCACCCCAATGATCCCAAGGTCTCATTGAAGCTGTGCACATGCCGACAGAAGATGTCCATCCCTCCCCCTTATTGGAAGCTTGGTGCAAGGTGTGCACGAGTGTAGGCTTGGAGAAGGTGGAGGTCTGGTGTAGAGAAGGCCGGCAGCAACAAGAACCTTGGGTATTTGGTATTTTGTGATTGAGCATTCTCTGGGACTTTGCACAGATGCATTGGATTGTATTGTGTATCACCATTGTATTTGTCTTCTTATAATCAATCGACAGAGGCTTCTAGTGTGTATCCTTCTTATTGTCTTTCCCTTTTATCCTACAAACACTCAAATCCCTTCTTGTCCAAGAATCTCCCAACAAAATATTTTGAGCACATTTATCACATGTTTTTCTTTAACCACATGATCCACATGGTCTATTCTCACTTTGTTTTACCTTATGTTTCACAATTTTCCATATGCACCCTATGTAGCTCTACTGTTTGGTCATTTCGGCCCTCTCCAGATCCCATACTCCTACTCCCTCCCCCTCCCTTTACCCTTTTTCACAGCCCCATCCTTACCCCTCCTTGCCCTATCCATCTCAACCCCCTCAGCCCTTCCTTCCCCCTCCTTTCTACCCCCCATTGCCCTCCTTTGCTCTTCCATGCCAAAATTCTACTTTTGGGTTCTTCTCTGGTGTTTGTTCTCTCCTGCTTCTGGTGGACTTGGTAGTTGCTCAGGTTTCCTTTGGAAGATTTTGCGGCACTAGGATCATGGTGTCATATTGCTCAGAGTTTTGGCTATAGCTCTCCGGGACGGAGAGCACATTAGGTGGTGGGTAACTGTTGAGCCCATAAAAGTCATATTGGTCAAAGTCAACTATAGTCAAAGTCAACCATAATCAAAGTCAAAAGGGCAAATGCAAAATTGATCAAAGTCAACTAGGTCAAAGTCAAAATCAATCATAGTCAACTAGGTCAAGCTCAAAGTCAAGATGGGCAAAGTCAAAGTGTACAAAGTTCAGGTGTCAAAGTGCACAGGTAGTGCACAAGTAATTGTTCACAAGGGTTGTAAATTGCAGAAAGTTGGTTGCAGGTTGCAGAGGTATTTCTGTAATTCTCCTAAGGTTCAAAAGTGTTTTGGAAGGTTCAGGTGAACTCTTTGTTAGGTGCACAAGTGAAGAATTAAAAGGCAAAATGTGAAGGTATGTGAAGCGGCAAGGTACATAGAAGTGAAAGTATGGCCCCCCAATTAAAATTTTTGTTTTAGTCTAAAGTCACTACAGGACAAAATAGGGATTTGTTGGCTACCCACTTTTGAAGACAATCTTGGGACATCAAAGTGAGCACCGAGATACTCTTGCAGTTATGAGCGTCTGTGAATCGACACTCAAATCAAGGCAAGGACTATTGTTGGAGCACCAAGCTAGACTAAGCAAGCTGAGCATAGTCTAAGCTAAGCAAGAGAGAGAAGTGCAAGAGACACATATTGTGTGACGCAGAGAATTGAAGTGCAAGGTGTGCATGAAGAGTGACTAAGGAAGTGTGCAGAGAAGGACTAAGCTATTCACCCCAAGGATCCCAAGGTCTCATTGAAGCTGTGCGCATGCTGACAGAAGATGTCCATCCCTCCCCCTTATTGGAAGCTTGGTGCAAGGTGTGCACCAGTGTAGGCTTGGAGAAGGTGGAGGTCTGGTGTAGAGAAGGCCGACAGCAACAAGACCCTTGGGTATTTGGTATTTTGTGATTGAGCATTCTCTGGGATTTTGCACAGAATCATTGGATTGTATTGTGTATCACCATTGTATTTGTCTTCTTATAATCAATTGATAGAGGGTTCGAGTGTGTATCTTTCTTATTGTCTTTCCCTTTTCTCCTACAAACACTCAAATCCCTTCTTGTCCAAAAATCCCCCAACAAAATGTTTTGAGCACATTTATCACATGTTTTTCTTTAACCACATGATCCACATGGTCTATTCTCACTTTGTTTTACCTTATGTTTCACAATTTTCCATATGCACCCTATGTAGCTCTACTGTTTGGTCATTTCGGCCCTCTCCAGATCCCATACTCCTACTCCCTCCCCCTCCCTTTACCCTTTTTCCCAGCCCCATCCTTACCCATCCCTGCCCTATCCATATCAACCCCCTCAGCCCTTCCTTCCCCCTCCTTTCTACCCCCCCATTGCCCTCCTTTGCTTTTCCATGCCAAAATTCCACTTTTGGGTTCTTCTCTAGTGTTTGTTCTCTCCTGCTTCTGGTGGACTTGGTAGTTGCTCAGGTTTCCTTTGGAAGATTTTGCGGCACTAGGATCATGGCGTCATATTGCTCAGAGTTTTGGCTATAGCTCTCCGGGACGGAGAGCACATTAGGTGGTGGGTAACTGTTGAGCCCATACAAGTCATATTGGTCAAAGTCAACTATAGTCAAAGTCAACCATAATCAAAGTCAAAAGGGCAAATGCAAAATTGATCAAAGTCAACTAGGTCAAAGTCAAAATCAATCATAGTCAACTAGGTCAAGCTCAAAATCAAGATGGGCAAAGTCAAAAGTGTACAAAGTTCACGTGTCAAAGTGCACAGGTAGTGCACAAGGAATTGTTCATAAGGGTTGTAAATTGCAGAAAGTTGGTTGCAGGTTGCAGAGGTATTTCTGTAATTCCCCTAAGGTTCAAAAGTGTTTTTAAAGTGTTTTGGAAGGTTTAGGTGAACTCTTTGTTAGGTGCACAAGTGAAGATTAAAAGGCAAAATATGGAGGTATGTGAAGCGGCAGCGTACAAAGAAGTGAAAGTATGGCCCCCCAATTAAAATTTTTGTTTTAGTCTAAAGTCACTACAGGACAAAACAGGGATTCGTTGGCTGCCCACTTTTGAAGACAATCTTGGGACATCAAAGTGAGCACCAAGATACTCTTGCAGTTAGGAACGTATGTGAATCGACACTCAAATCAAGGCAAGGACTATTGTTGTAGCACCAAGCAAGACTAAGCAAGGTGAGCATAGTCTAAGATAAGCAAGAGAGAGAAGTGCAAGAGACACACAATGTGCAATGCAGAGAAGTGAAGTGCAAGGTGTGCATGAAGAGTGACTAAGGAAGTGTGCAGAGAAGGACTAAGCTATTCACCCCAAGGATCCCAAGGTCTCATTGAAGCTGTGCGCGTGTCGACATAAGGTGTCCATCCCTCCCCCTTATTGGAAGCTTGGTGCAAGGTGTGCACCAATGAAGGCTTGGAGAAGGTGGAGGTCTGGTGCAGAGAAGGCCGACAGCAACAAGACCCTTGGGTATTTGGTATTTTGTGATTGAGCATTCTATGGGATTTTGCACAGAAGCATTGGATTGTATTGTGCATCACCATTGTATTTGTCGTCTTATAATCAATCAACAGAGGCTTCCAATGTGTATCTTTCTTATTGTCTTTCCCTTTTCTCCTACAAACACTCAAATCCCTTCTTGTCCAAGAATCCCCCAACAGTACACAATCTCTCTCCTTCACGCAAATTCAATATAATAAACATGCTATATTTTTGCATCAATCTTTCTAGTTCAAAGTGATCAAGACAAGAGATTTGTACAATCATGATAAAGAATCACTCATAATATGATATTGGCAAATTTGTAATTACATATTTTCGATAGTGCCACTTGGAAATTTGATTACAATTATTGACTATTTCATGTGAAGCAATCAAGGGCTTCGTGAATGTGAGACCTAAGAAGGTGATCTTGAAGTCTACCACTATGACTACTTATTTTGGGCTTGATCTTTTGTACTTTCCTAAGTTCCAAGGTGATTTGTACATGTTAAAGGAATCCAATCAATCCACATTTTATAACCGATTACTAATGCACACGTTGGGAATTTGTACAATCATAACAAATAATTGCTAATGTGATTTGTACATGTTAAAGGAATCCAATCAATCCACCTTTTATAACCGATTACTAATGCACACGTTGGGAATTTCAATTTCATAGTGACAAATAGATAATGAGCATACTATCCCATTGTCTTACATATCAACTTATAATTAATGAAGATTTCATGAGAAGTGATTGAGGCTTCTGTGAATTAAAAACATAACAAGGTGTTCTCAAAGTCGTTTGTGATGAATATTTTTGTCAAGCTTGAATTGTGGCAGCCTCCGAAACCCCAAGTTGATTTAGTAGTCTTAATAACATGTGATCAATCTACATTCTATAGGCAATTACTAATGCAGACATTGGAAGAAATAAAATAGATTCTTAAAATCAGGATAAAGAATCTCTTGTAACATGATAGTGGTAAATGAATAGTGAACATATTATCCTATTGCATCACTTGGGAAATTATAATTATTAAAGATTCCATGAGTGTGTTGGAGATAGATGTCTGCAGAAGCATGCGAACTGCACAAGGAAGAAGAAGAAGCTTGGAGCACAAACACACAATAGTGAAAATTGTATTACTAGAGAATGTACAAAGATAAGTAGCCCATTAGGGCAATAGGCGTATATACAAGTCGGGGGAAAAAAACCTCCTAAAGAGGGAAAAAAGTGCCCTGGCAGTCCTAGTGTGTTCACACACATCACTACCTAAATATATCAACAAATCCCCCCTGGGAGTGATGCGGTGAACAAGTAGCTGCCACTCATGTATAAGGAAGTGCCAAGCTATGTGGAAATCACTCCACAAAAGGAAGTAAGCCCAAAGCTTTGCGGAAAGCTTCAAACTTCTCCCTAGGTAGAGCCTTCGTGAAAAGGTCTACAATGTTCTCCTGCATGGGCACATATGCCAAGCTGATCTCCCCAGCAGAGAACCTCTCCCTGACATAGTGATAATGAACCTCAATGTGCTTAGTGCGAGCATGGAACACAGGGTTCCTCGCAACTGCCAATGTGCTCTGACTGTCAACGAAGATGGTGGTGGCAGAAGACTGGCCAACACCCAAATCAGCCATAAGGTGTCTGAGCCACACACACTCAACAGTCGTTGTGAAAGCTGCCCTATACTCAGCCTCACAACTAGAAGTGGCCATAGTAGGCTGCTTCTTGCTCAACCAAGATATACATGAGCTACCAAGCATGAAGCAAAAACCACTGGTGGACACACGAGTGTCATAGCAACCCGCCCAATCTGAGTCAGAAAAAGCATGCAAATCTGGCGGTAGTGATCCCCCTTGGGATAAAACAACCCAAGTAGCCGAGTAACACTCAAGTAGCGAAAGATGCGCTTAACCGCCTTCCAATGCGTGACTCCTGGGCAATGCATAAACCTGCTCATCTGTGAGACAACAAACTGAATATCTGGCTGAGTAATGCATAAGTAAATCAAGCATCCACCAGCCTACTGATAGAGAACAACATCAAATGCATCTCCAGCATCATGAAGACTCAATCGTAAACCTGTCTCCATAGGAGTGGCAATAGGCTTACAGTCTTCAAGGCCAAAACACTGCAATAATGTGCCAATATATTTCGTTTGACACAAAGCCATTCCACCATCAACTTGCATAAACTGAATGCCCAAATAGTGATGCAAATGCCCCAAATCAGACATCTCAAATGAGGCATGCAAATCAGCCTTAAAATCAACAATATGCTTCTCAGTAGGACCAGTGAGCAGCATGTCGTCAACATAGACAACAATGATCAAAAGCACATCATTAGCACGCTTAACGTATAAGGTGCTTTCAGTTGGACTGTTCTCAAAACCATGTGTGCAATCAGATAGGCATGTATCTTCTCATACCAAGCACGTGGTGCTTGCTTTAAACCATATAATGCCTTCTTTAACCTGCACACCTGGTTTTCATGCCCTTTCTGCACAAAGCCACAGGGCTGAAAAACATACACTTCTTCATGCAAGTCACCATTCAGAAATGCTGTTTTAATGTCCAACTGATGTACATTCCAACCATGATGGGCTGCAAGTGCACAAATGCTCCGAACAGTAGTCATACAGCATGTAGGTGCAAAGATCTCATCAAAAGCAATGCCTCTTTCCTGCGCATAACCCTTTGCAACAAGCCTAGCCTTATACCTGTCAACTGTACCATCAGGTTTACGCTTCAGCTTGTATACCCACTTAGTGCCAATGGCCTTCTTGCCAGGAGGCAAGTCACATAAAGACCATGTACCATTCTTCATTATAGCATCATATTCAGATTGCATAGCAGCCATCCAATTTTCTGAATTCTGTGCTTCATCAAAAGAAACAGGCTCATTCTCATCACAGAGGCTAGACGCAGCCATAGCATAACAATCTGATGCAAAGGAGGCACTATGAGAGCCTGAACGAGTACGATATGAAAAAGGTGCATCTAATTTGCTGTCACGTAAAGTCTGCACCAGCCATTTTGGCATAGTTTTTGCCTGCTCAATATCAGCTCTCTCATCAACAAGTGCATCATGTAAATCAGTACATATGCTGCACACATGACAGCCTCAAGCCAAAAACTATGTGGTAAAGCCTGACTCTTGACCATGCACCTCGCCATCTCCATGAGTGACCTGTTCTTTCGTTTAGCAACTCCATTCTGTTGAGGTGTATACGACACTGTACACTGGTGTTTTATCCCACGTTCAACCAGAAATGCATTAAAATCAGAAGACATATATTCCCCCCCTCGATCAGAATGGAGGGTGCCCATTTTACATGCTGAAAGATTTTCAGCCAAAACCAAAAACTGTTTAAAGCACATGAACACTTCGGACTTTGCTTTGAGTGGATATACCCATGCATGCCTGGAAAAATCATCAATGAAAGTCACGAAGTAAAGGTAATTCCCAAAAGAGGGTGTCTGCATAGGACCACAGACATCACTATGTACAAGCTGCAATTTCTGCGTAGCCCGAACTGAACCATCTTTTGGAAAGGAGGAATGCTACATTTTCCCCAAAATACAGCCTTCACATACATGTTTTCCAGGTGCCTCAAGCTCGGGCAAAGAAGACACCATATCAGATTTCTGCAGGCGTAGCAAACTAGCAAAATTCAGATGACCAAAGCATGCATGCCAAAGCTTTGCATCTGAGATAGCTTGAGAATCATGAACTGCACATGCCGAATCATTCACAGATCTTTCATAGTCTATGAGCTTATACAGCCCACGACATAAAATGCCAGAAGCAATAATAACATCGCCATTTGACATATCATGAATTGTACATCTGTCATCAACAAATTTCACAACCAAGCCAATCTTGGCTAATGCAGAAAGTGATAATAGATTCTTCTTGATACCTGGCACAAATAAAGCATCTGACAAGGTGAAAGAACTACCATCAACAGTAGTCAGAATGATCTTACCAACTCCCATAACTGGATAAGAGGAGTTGTTGGCACATGTGACAGTATTCCCTGTAGGGGCAGGCTCCAATGAAGAGAAGAAACTACGTTGCGAGGTAATATGTTTGGTCGCCCCACTGTCAAAGTACCAAATATCTGAGTCCACTGCAGACATGCACTGCTCATGAGAAGATGGATCAAAACTGCAAACAGTAGTAAACGCCCATTCTTCTTCCTGCACAAGATTTGCAGACTCTATTTTTGGTGTAGAGGCCTCTACAACAACCATTCCAGCCTCTTTCTTCTTTGCCTCTTCTGCAGCCAGTTTTGGACAGTTCTTTATGATATGATCATTCCCTTTACAGTACTTGCAAAACAATTTCTGCTTTTCTGATTTCTTCTCATCTTTATCCTGGTTCTTCGAATGTGCAGCATTTGTAGATGTTTGCTTACTAGTAGAAGAGCTCCATTTTCCTTTGCCGTTCTGACTAGCCAGGAAAGCTTGATCTGCAACACACATAATGGACCTGTTCTGCCTGGACTGATCTTCCTGCAACAGAACAGAGACTAACTCCTCAAATGATAAGGCATTCGGATTGCCTTTCATCATCAACCGAAGAGTAGAAGCAAAACTCTGATATGAATCAGGAAGACCATTCAGAACGGTCTACACAAGTGAGCTATCTGGTATAACCTCATCAGCAGAAATCAACTGTTCCTTCAAATCTTTGATCTTTGTTAGGAAACTGTCCATAGAATCACCTTCATTCATGTGCTCACTCTCCAACTGTTTTCGAAGGTAAGCAACACGAGCCTCATTCCTAGCTTGATACAATGTGGTTAGTGTATCCCAAGCATCCCTAGCTGTTCTGCAAGAGCGAATATGAGGAATAATGGCACGTTTGACAGACAAAGCTATGAATGCATGTACCTGGGCATCTCTGCCATCCCAATGAATTTGCTCTGCAGTAGGTGCAACAGAAACAACAGCACGAACAAGAATCTGTGGAATATCATCTTCGACACCATCTTCATCAACTCCAGCACCTGTATTTGCAGTACCTATAGTTGCAAGTGTAACAGGACGTCTTTCAACACCCTGCACAATGTTCCACAGTCCTTTTGCAACCAATACATGTCGCATCATATAAGCCCATAATGGGTAGTTGGTACCATCCAACTTATCCTCAACAGCCAACATACGGAATACATCACTGCTTTCAGCCATGGCCGGTGACTAAAATACCTTGATGCAGAAAATTGACTGTATCTCAAAAAGTTGAATAGAATTGCCCAGACGAGTTCTGCTAGACCTGTAGCAGACTTCGAGACGCTTAAACTGGCGAACAGAAACTGGTATATACCTTTGGCACAAAAAGACGAAATAGCCTGCACAAGCGCTGTGATAGTGCGTTCGGAGACTACAAACGGAGGAGTGTTGACGGCACCCTAGATGAAGCGACGACCTGCTCTGATACCAATTGTTGGAGATAGATGTCTACGGAAGCACGCAAACAGCAGAAGGAAGAAGAAGAAGCTTGGAGCACAAACACACAATAGTAAAAATTGTATTACTAGAGAGTGTACAAAGATAAGTTGCCCATTAGGGCAATAGGCGTATATACAAGCCGGGGGAAAAAAACCTCCTAAAGAGGGAAAAAAGAGGCCCGGCGGTCCTAGTGTGTTCACACACATCACTACCTAAATATATCAACAGAGTGATCAAGATCTTGGTTAATGCTGTGCCAAAGAAGGTAGTCTTGATGTCACAAGAATGACCATTGTTGTTGAGATTGAGGTAGAGTAATCTCCAAAACCCCAAATTAATTTGGACATTGTGTCACTTGACAACTTACAATTATCAGAGGGCTCAATGTAAAACCTAAGAGGTAGACTTGAAGAT